>WBMV01003664.1:3132618-3302992 GCA_013396655.1 Campylorhamphus procurvoides | reverse complement strand
TACTCAATTATCATATCTAAAGGTCCCATCCAATCTAAGATTTGTCCATGCCCAGAATTTCCCTTGGTTCCGCCTCATGGCACGCCTCTCCTAGAATTGAGTTGGAGGTCTTAAGACCCCTTTGCCTTATTGGAGCTTCTCCAAGGTTGCTGGGCTTTGCTTTCTTGTTTTGACTAACATGGTATCTAATTGCCTTAGCTCTGGTACATGTTTTCCTTGTGCAGTGTTCCAGCTATTATCTGACCCTTAAGACAGCTAACACAGGGTCAGAGGTTGTTAGCTATGCTATATGTGAGAAGTATACCTAGAAGTATAAAAACCTACAAATTTATGAAAACCCTATGGCAACACTGAGAAGAGGTTTTTGATAAGATTATAACACTTAAGGCTTAAAACAGCCCAGCTTGTACAGTGATTAGCTCTCTAACATCCCACCCTGATTTGTGATGCAGTATGGATGCAGTCAGAAAACAAGCAATATTCTGTATATCAGTGAAAGAAGACTCTGCAAATTCAAGACCGGCACATGTTTATCTTGGAAAGCTCAAATAAAGAAAAGTGCACAACCAGAGGAAATTGCTTCACAAGTCTGTATCATGCATAAGCCTATCACTTCATATGCTGAAGTGATATATATCACAGCTATACTTTTCTCTATAGAACAACTGAGAAGAATTATAATTTGAGTAGGAGACTACAAGATTTATATTGTATGCACATGCAGGCAGGAGCTTCTGAAAACGTTCCCTTATACCTGCTGCAGCAACAACCTCACTGGCTTGCACTCAACATCTCCCCTTGGATGTGAGTGCTCACAACAAGGACAGGAGCACATCTTCCACAGAGGCTGGCAGGCAACATATATGTTTATATATTATTATATATCATGATGTGCAATACCACACAAGGACTAAAATTTACAGTTGTCACCTGGCTTAAAGAAAAATAACTGAAGTTCATGAATCATTTCACAATCACTTAAAGCTTTACTTTCATTAAACTGTAAGAAGTGTGTAAGAAGTTTTGCACATTAGGGAGAGAAGCAATCTATAAAATAGCCCATTGTATCTTTGTATTCCTGAGGCTAAGACTCTTTGTTTTACATCACATTAGGCAGTCTCTGGGTTGTTACCGGCATGACGAAGTGAGTATAGAATACAAAAAAACATGGATTTCTCAGTTGCCTCTGTACTGACTAAATGCTTCTTCTGGTGAACAGAATTAGAAGCTTTACAAGGAAGAGTGCTGTGGATCAGATATTTGGTTACTGACATTAACTAACTTAGTTTAGTAAACTGAATACTGACATGCAACACAGTAGGAAGTAATGCAATAGAAATGAGAAGCAGCCTTAGAATTGGGAGTTCTAATGTTACACTTTAAAACATTATGGAAATCTTGCATAGTGAAAGAAAGACAACATCCATGGGATAGCACATAGAAATCCTAACACGCCAGTTTAACAATATTCAAACATGTAACTACATTCCAAGACTATAACAATTACCAGTAGAAATCAATTCAGAAACAGAGTAAGTACCTCTACTGAAAGTTTTTTAAATACTCAGTTGTTTATTAAGGGAAATAAAACTCAGTACACTAGGATAGTGCATTTTGACAGCTTTTATGTTACCACAAAAATTGTAAGGTGCCCTGACATTAGCTCAGCTGATTAGAGCACGGTGCTTATAACACCAAGGTAGGGGGTTTGAACCCTCTATGGGCCAATCACTTAAGATTTGGACTTGATGATTCTTGTGGGTTATTCTGTAAATTCATTAAGTATCTGGTCACTCAGTACAAAGATGCAATTTTACCTCTCAGCAGACTTTGGTCTGGTGAACAAACTCAGTGTTTTAAATAGATGATTAAAAAATAGAGGAAAAAAAATATACTGACCCACCATGGAAGGCAAATTGATTCCACCTTTTGATAGAAGAAATAGTGAAGATTATAGAAGTGAAAGTAGTATTCTCAAGACTGAAAAAAATTCAGGAGACTAAACAAAGGCTGGCAAAAAATCACGAGACTTTAAGTAAATTATATATTCAGGTTCATAGAACGGTGCTGCGGTGCTGGGAAAGCATTGTGGTCACCCGACTCTTCTGCCTTCAAGGTCCCAAGTACCCATAAGACATTTTTATGCAACAGAACAAGATGTCTATGAGAATTACTCTTCCATGTAATCTAATGTCAATTATCCTGAGATAACTCCTCTAAATGACAGCTGTATCATAAGAACTAGAAATAGTAAATTATGTGATAATTAATCCCTGGATTGCTGAATGATTTCCATTATAAATTTTTCCAAAGAAGTAACTATTTAAAATGTGTATCTGTCTATTATATGTTTGTTTACGACTTTAATAGGTAGTGATGGGGGTAATTTTTGGTTATTTGTAAGACTCAAATGGTGTTGAAGAATGATTGTTTATGGAGATGCTGCTCAACTATCTGCAGTCCTGGTAATAAACTACATTTCTTTATTAAAAACTCTCTTCAAATGTTTAAATTCAAAAATTTTTAACACCTTCGGTGGAATGGTATCCTGAAACATGTTATTTTCCTTTGAAGTTGTAGACATAGGAACTTGCTATGGTTGAGGTGTCTGCATGTTTAACATTTAATCACTTGAAAATAAATGAGACTTTTTCAAACATATGGTCAAGTTTAACACTGGTGTGAACACATACATTTTTACTGATTGCCATCTAAAGTGGTCTAAAAGTTGTCATGACCAAAGGGCTTTTTATTAAAGACACCTTTGGGTTTTTAAAATTTTTAACTTTCAAACTAATTCAATTCTAATTTTAAATATTTTCTTTTGTCTCATTCAGTAGAGGCCCAATTCAGAAACCCATGAGACAGAATTGTCTTTGTAGCTGAAAGCAGAGGCCAAAAATTGAATCAGTAAGTGTATTGTTCTAATAATAATCTAAATGTAAATAAGATGTCAAGCTGCCAGTGCATCCAAAGACACTTTTAAAGAAAGTGGTGTGGAAATTCAGACCCCAAGAGCTAGCCATGTTTGCTCCAGCTAATCTGTGTGCCCTTTTCCTCCAGCCCATTTCCATCAAGGAGCAAACATAGTCTGCCAGTGCAAATGGTAGGAAAAAAGTATTTTCTTCTTGTCTTGGTCAGCATCATAGAGATTTTGTGCAGAACATATTCTGCAACATCCGGCACAGAAAAAATTGGAGGAAACCCTCTCTGTTTGTCAATTATTATACCCAAAACCACCATTATTTTTCACACTGCAACAGAGAAATGAACCATGTTCTTGAAAGTAAATTCTAGAGTACTCCATGCTACGCCTTATTCTCAGCAAAAATGGCTGCAAAGTCCATGAATCCAGTATGAAGTGCAATCCAGTAGTAATTTTAGGGCATTTTTAAGGCTTTGACTTTTTTTGAACTGTAGCATTTAAAAAGAAGACAGTGACAATTCATTGTATTTAAAGCAGAGTGCTATCAGAGATGTAGCCCCAGGAGTTGGGAACAACTATCCTTCAAGGTTAAAGTATCTGTACAGAATGCTGAAAGACCATCCAAGGAAACATTTTAAAAATAATTTTATATGATTAATCTCTGTCAACTGTGAGACAGAGAACATTTCTTTCACACTAATAGAATGTATCAATATAATATTTAGTATTCTAATTTTTAAAACCTCCATTTCAAGTTTTATTTCTCTTTGCTTTGGGATATTACCTAATATTTGCATGTTTAGAGAGTTAATTTATGGATGAGAGATAGGCCTGAAATATTTCTATTGGAGAGCAACATCTGTAAAGTCAGATAATTGCCAATATTTGTAATAAACCCCTCAAAACTTCTCAGAGAAACAGCAATGTATATGCACCTCCCTGTTTCAAGATGGATTATTTTTAACCAGAAGCTTCTCCTTGGTTAATCAGAGATGAGAATATATACAACCCTGCATGAGGCAGGCTCTCTCTGTGATCAGGCAGAGCATGCCAATGTGCCAGCACAGGCAGAACGAGCCCACATCACCATTCTTTGTAAAATAATTTACATAAAAATATAATAGTCACAGGAAGCAAGCCAAAGTAAGCAAACATTTTCTCCCACAGATTATTGAAAGAACAAGGGTGTCTTAATAGTTCATGTACCCCCTGGAAAAGGGCATTAAAATCCCCCCAAAACTCTTTCAGTTTGTCAGACCAAAGCCTAGAAGTCCCAAGACACAGCCTGTCAGGTTTCTTCCTTTAAATTAGCTTAAACTTCTCTTTTCCTTAGTAATTTCCACACCATTATTCATACTTCTGTTTGTGTTCCTATACCTCATGCTGCATTATTTATAGCAGCACGTTATGAATTGTGAACAGTAATGCTTAACTTTTAACTGACTTCGTACTTCCAATCTACTTTGGATGCAGCAAAAATGGCCATTTTCAGACAGCAAAATATAGTCTGAGAGCAACAAAAACTCTTTTTAGCCCTCGTTCAGTGAGCAATCGCTGTTCAAGAACAACCCCTGGAGACCCTTTTACTGCCAATGCCTGGTTTTGTGCTGGTGCTGCTGTATTGATGCACAGGCATATTCACTTTTTGCCAGTGTCCAGTGACTGATTTCAACAAGGTCTGATCAGCAGGTAGTAGTACATCATTTCCAAACAACAGACACACCAGTCACTTTGAAAACAACTGTATTCCCACCTTTTTAGGCAGGTTACTCCTATTTGTAATTTTATTCCAGGGAGGAACAAAACAGGTGTGAGTCTGATGGTGAAGATGATGTCTTCCACTTTCTGTATTTGTGGGTTTTTTTCTGAGTCTTTCTCTAAAAAAAAGAGAGGAAACTGAAAGGAAATCAAGAATTTTACTCGTGTGTCATACATAGTGCCAGTTTCACAGTAAGGGCTTGAAGGTCTTGAATGCTTATTTTAGAGAATTTTTATGATGACCCTAAAGATGGTTGTGAGAGACAAAGTAGCAGAGTAGGGATGCTCTTGTAAATTTTGGTATAGTTTTTCATGTTATAAACTACCTGAGAAGAAAGTCTGTTGGTCAAACCTTGGGCCTCTGTAAGAGACAAGCAGTAGAGGGAATGGACAGAAATCCCAGCCTATCATCAAAAAAAACATCATTCTTGGGCTACAACAGAAATGCTGCTCTTTGTCATTAAGGACTAAGCTATCAATGGTCAAACTCTTTCCCATTCCCTGGGCTTTTTGCCCTTCCCCTATCTCCCTAACAACTGCCTTTCTGCGTACTACAGTAATAATTTCTCTCATATTTTGCAACACTGATTGGTAAAAATACCTCCCTGCACCTCTTCACCCTTCCAGAAGACAAGTTACTGTGCTGTTTATAAACTCACCCACAGTGGTTTCTCACAACCACCCATGTGTTTTCCCATGTGTTCACCATACTTTAATGTTAACAACATGAAATATTTAAAATATATATTTTTCTGCCAGCACTGAGTGAATTCAATGTTCCAGTATCACAAGATGCCACCTCCATGTACTTGTTTTACTCTATTGGGAAAGGTACAGTGTTCATATCATATTGTGCAAACACTTTGTATTTACAGGACATCAAGATTCATTCTTCTGTGTATATGTCTTAGAGCACAATCTACAACAATGGTGGGAAATATGCACATAACTTAAAGGTATTGAAATATTCTTTTGATATACCAATCTGAAGCCAAAAGTTATGAATTGCCACATGGCAGAACAGAGGCAGTCAGTGACAGCTCTCCCCAGCCCATTCTGTTCATGCCATCTCACCTCTCCATCCTCCTCTAGTAACAAGAGCTTCCTTGATGCTCATGGATCTTTATGACAGCTTTTAATTCTGAATATACTCCCCAACCTTATACATCTAGAGCTGTGGAAGCATGATAGAGACAGTAGTCTTTGGCATAATTACACTCCATTCAAAAATTAAAGTTTGTGGCTTAAACAAACATCTCTTCACAGGACCTGTCAAACAATTGCAGGTTACTTGCTTATAGATGAAAGCTTCAGCCTTTAGAAATTCTTGCAGAAAACCAATATTGAGCCTTTTGCTCCATCAGATGCCTAAATTTATTCTTAGCAGTTTTGACTTTTATCTGTTCATTGAATCAAGAAAATATGTAGGCAGGATAATTACTTTCTAGGAAGTAACAATATCTAAAATTAATGCAACAGCAATGGTAAAAGAAAGTAAAAGTCATTACTGAATAAAGCCAAACTGGTTTGCATGGTGAAAGTAATCAACTGTTAATGCAGCTTGGTTTTAATTTTCTGCTTTTTAATCTAATCCCTTTCTTGTCAACTGCAAACTGACGCAAGTGCTCAGAGTGCAGAGCTGTAACTGTCAGCATCATTCACCCACAAAGCAGATCCCCAGAGTTCATGTGAGGTTTTGTGGGTTTTGGGTTGGCCTTTTTTTTTTTTTAACTGTTACATGACTGTAACTTGCCATTCAGTTTAAATGGAGTATAGAAACTTAATGTTTCCCATTAGCAATGGGTTGCTGACCTTCAAATAATGTGAAACTTTCTTTGTTAAAATTGAGTTCTACAGTCCAATTTTTCCATATGTTCCTTTCTGTGGCAAGAAAACTGTAAAACTAAATGTGTGATTTCTATGCACCTCTTACTTGCCATAGACACAACAAAATGCCAGTAAGGTGACAGGCTTACAGACTTTTCTGATGGCAACATGCTTCCCAGAGAGGTTTGCCAGAAAGGTCTTGGAGGACCAGAGTATCTCCTCCACCCATATCGTCAAAGAAAGGCCCGTTTTAGGATGCCAGCAGGACACTAGCACTTCCTTAGCCCTGTCATAGTTAGGTGACATCGGGTCATTTTCATAGCCATCTATGGCTTTAAATTTCTGTCAGTAACAGGCAAATGATCAATTGGAAGAGTCATTATATCCATTCTGGACTAGGGCATCTAATTCTGCTTGTGTCATGATATGCAAAATGTATCTTAAAATAAATAAAGGCTCCTAAACATTTGGCATACCTCAGATAATGTCAGCTAACATCTCAGCAGAATTTGTGTTACAATAAATTAACGTTGTCCAGTCCCTTTAGATTAAATACATTGATTCTGCATAAACCAATGGAATTACCATCAGGGTATAAAATTACATGTTCAGGCAAATGATTGTAATATTAGGCTTGAAAAAAAAAAAGAGTATGATTTGAACAAGAACAAATCTAAGCTTATGTTACAATTACATGAGATTGCTGCATGCTTCATTGTCTGTACCATCAAAATGATAAATTGGTAACCAACTTTAGAGATCTATTTGAATAAGGAACCCAATAGTGTCATAAATTTTTTTTCATGGTCAGTGAATAATTTTATACTTACTGTCACACTAAAATGAAATCCTGTATAATATGTTAACTCTCCAGTGCTGGGGTGTTGCTGTTCCTCATATTCCATGCTGACCAATTAACAGGACTGATTGCAGCTATAAATTAATTTAACTGAATCTGTAAACTGATTTTATGGTTCAGATGACAGATCGTTTTACTGAGTGCTCTGTACAACACAGTCATCAACTGTGATACATATTCCCAGGCCATTGTACAGTTCTTATTTTGTTGTTTATGTATTTCCATCTGTTATTGACTGTATTTTCAGGCCTCTCAGTCTCCTTTTAGCTCCGTTTAGAAGCTATGATGCTGTGATGATTTTCCCCCAAAGCACATAAAATACAAGATAGACTCCCCCACAGGATGTCAATTGACCTTGAATTTAATGAGTAGTAGCAAGGAGAGTTTACTTTGATGAGAAAGTTTTACTGAAGTGGTTTAAATGGGCTTCTTTGGCCCATAAGAGAGTAAGATGACATTGAATTTGTAGTGTATCAACAGTGTTCTAACTGTTGTTTGTATCTCCTGTGCCTTGGTGGAAGGATATATGGAGATTGACAGTTTTTAAAAAATTGTTTAAACACTTTTTCAACAGAGTATCTCTACTTATCACAGGAGAAGCTAAACCCAAAAAAATCTATATCATGTTATCAATCATAACACTCTACCATTGGAAACTCTATGTGGAGTCTGGAGGATTGCGAAATTGCTGAATATGTTGCATTGTTGCTTTTTAACAAGAGTGTCGGCCTCAATTCAGGCTTAGACAAGTAGAAGCAGCCTTTTTTTGAACTGAATAATAAATCCTTGGTTTGGGCCTGGCTGAGATGGAGTTCATTTCCCCATAGCAGCCCTCACAGTGCTGTGCTTTGCTTTGGTAGCTAGAAAAGTGTTGATAACACATCAGTTGATAACGCATCAGCACTGCAACATTCCTTCCCCACTCAAGGGCAAGATCCTGGGAGAGGACACAACCAGCCCAGCTGACCCAAACTAAACACAGGGATATTCCATACTGTATGATGTCAGCTCAGATACAAAAGCTAAGGAAGGAAGGAAGGGGGGCATTTGTTGATTCCAATGGCTGCCTGCTAAAAAGCCTTTATGTGTGCAGAAGCTCTGCTTCTTGGGAAGTGGCCAGATATCACTGCTAATGGGAAGTAGAGAATAAACCTTGTCATTTTTCACTTCACTTTTTGCCCGTGCAAGCTTTGCTTCACCTTAATAAAGTGCCTTATCCCAACCTGGCTGGGAGTAACAGAGCACCTGGGTGGGCACCTGGTGTCCAGCCAAGGTCAACACACCATAATGCTCTTCCTTCTGAGTAGTTTTGCTTTCTTATGTTGTGCAGTTTTCTTCTCATGGAACTATTTGCACTGTTAAGTCACAGTTTCTGTCTAAGAATACTGGTAGACCAAATAATTGTTGTGGTTTTTGGGGTTTTTTTTGCATTTCTTGGTAGCTAGTACAGACTCTTAGAATTAATTCCTTGCTCTGAAGGCCAGCCCAAACCATCTGAACTGGCACAAGCTCTTGAGCATTTGTTAACTTTGAGGCACTTCTGAGCATACATTATTGGTGTTTACATTCAAGATATTAAAATTAATTTAGTAGACTGCCATAAACCATGGGAACACCATCTGTTTAATGGTATCTCTACTCAAAACAGAACTAAAACCAGAAAAAAATGCTTGATAATACTAGCTTCTTTAAAAAATAACCCATGAGACAATTCCCCTAAGCCTCCTCCCTTTACTGCAACTGTTTAAAAACAACCTCTATTAGCTTCTCATTTTCACAGTTAAAAACTGTAAATTTTCTAAAAGCTCACTGTCAGGAAGAAGTGGTTTCAGCAGGATGCATAGTGATTCATATTCCTAAGAATCCCAATTTAGCTGACTACTGATCCTACTTCTGAGCCCCGTACTCAGCAACAGTGATCCCAGAAATTGTTGTGGACAGCATCATTAAGGAAAAGACCTGTAAGATCGTTGAGTCCAACCAGTAACCCAGCACACTGCCATGTTCACTACCAAACCATGTCCTAACCACCACACCTGCATGTCTTTTAAATACCTCCAGGGATGATGACTCCCACACTTCCCTGAGCAGATTGTTCTAATGTTTGAGAACCCTTTTTGTGAAGAACGTTTTCCTAAAATCCAAACCTCTCCTGGCACAACTTGAGGCCATTTCCTCTCTTCCTTTCACTTGTTACTGGGAAAACACACTGCCTTCCCCCCTCATTACAATTACAATATCTTTTCAGGCAGTTGTAGAGGGCAATATGGTCTCCTCTGAGCTACCTTCTTTTCAAGCTAAATAACTTCAGCTCCCTCAGCTCTTCCTCATAAGACGTGTGCTTCAGACCCTTCACCAGCTTCATTTCCCTTCTCGGGACATGCTCCAGCACTTCAGTGTCTCTCTTGCAGTGAGGGACTGAACAGAGGATTAGAGGTGCAGCCTCACCAGTGCTGAGTACAGGGGGACAATCACTGCACTGGTCCTGCTGGGTCACACTGTTGCTGATACAGACCAGGATGCCACTGGCCTTCTTGGGCAGCTGGGCACACTGCTGGCTCGCGTTCGGCCGGCTGTCAACCTGCACACCCATGTCACACTGGGCAGCTTTCCCCAAGACACTGTTCCCCAAGCCTGTAGCTGGGTTTGTTGTGACCCAAATGCAGGACCCAGAACTTTGCTTTGCAGTCTCTCATACGATTGAACTCAGGCCATCAATGCAGCCTGTCCAGATCCCTCTGCAGACCCTTCCTGCCCTCCAGCAGATTGACACACCTACCCAACTTTGTGTCCTCTGTCCTCTATATTCACATCTGATTACCCATTCTGGTACTTGGTACCTAATAGTCTTTAAAACCTACATATCTGAAGGAGGAATAGCACTTATTAGACATGGTATAAATGGTGATGTATGTGCCACAGGTGGTATGAACATCTCTGTTTATGAGGTGCTGAACTTAGAATTTTGTGATGAAGGATTTGATTAAGAGTTATTTGCTTACTTAAAATGGTATTAAGTGGAAAAAAGCAATTTTCTAGGGACTTTGTCATGTTGTCATATTATTCTGTCATTTAATAATTTAAATGTTCAGTGAAATAATAGTCTGTGTCAAAAGTTTAAGCCTAACAACAATAGATGATAACTTCAAGTCTGCCTTAGTAATGAATCAGAATGGCTTCTATGCACATAAATAAGAATTTGTTGGCTGCATGTGTTGCAAGAGCTGATTAAAACCCTAATTAAAACTAGCTGGAAAAGCTAAGGTGGACTAATTTTAATCTTGAGATAGTCTGAACAAATCATAATAATAAAACGGGAAAAAACTGAAGACTAGAAGAGGGCAGAACAAGGAAAGTCACCTTCTCCTTCCTTCTTCTGCTAAAGCACAAGGAAAAAGAGGGTCTTCTAGTTTTTAAATGCTGTTTCCTACTTTATGCAGATATATTCAGGAAAAACACTCACTGTGAGAAAAAGGAAAGAACAGATGGAAAATACAGGTGACTTACTTAGGTGAACCCTGCTAGGCTTCAGAGCCACCCCTAAAGAGCGCTCAGCTGTCTGTCCTCCTGCAAGGCTTCATAGCCATCACCATTGTAGGCACCAAGGACAAACTGAGAAGCTGATCTCTGCAAGTCCTCTCAGGAACCAGCAAGAGACAGTTTTGGTCTCTCCTCTGACAACACAAGGCATTTTGGCAATCTGACTCCTAACCCATCCTGCAGCCTGCACCAGCAAGTTTCAGTGCTCTACACCATCTGCAGATAATGACAGGCATCACAGCCTGTCATGATGGTAAGGGGCTGTTTTATCTTACCTTCTACTTTTCCATCTTGACTCCCCTAAGACTAGGTGACTCATTTTGATATGTGAAAAGCTGAAAACCTGCAGTGCAATATAAAGCAAATAGAGGAAAAAGTACTGGTGCAATAGTTGCAAGTTGGTCCAGTCAGAACATTTTCTAACTGAGTCAAGATTTGTCTTTGCACCTAAAACCCTGTACATCTCAATTGCAGCTCCACAAAGTTCTAAGGCTGAGCAGAGGTCAAAGCTCACTCACAGTATTTCTCAGAAATCCAGTGACCTTCAAGTGAGTGGGTTGAAAGAAACAACCACACGCTTAGCAATTACTTATATGAGCTTGTCATACATGCTGAAGAAAAAAATTAAAATCCTAACAAACAAAAACCCAGAGAAAACCTGTAATCTTCCCTCTGATTTTGATGATACAAAAGCCCCTGTGGAGGAGGCAAGTTCAGTGTTGTTTATGGAGCACAGCAGCAAAGTCTTTGGTTTCAGTAAGTGTCTGAGGAGCATCCGATCTGAGCCCGGCAGTGACTTTCAGGGAGAGGAAGTGAAGCTGCTGGCTCTTGCTTAGATTAAATTTCTGTTGTTACAAGTAGGAAATTTGTTGCTAATTATTTTAAAGCAATTCCTCCTGTAACTGAGTCTTTGTGAAAGTAAGGAGCTAATAATGTGCATAGGTCAGGCACAAACCAGACAGCACTCCTCATATCTCTCTGCCAACCTGCATTCGGTGAGGAGCATCTTCGTGCCAAGGGCAGCCACTTCATCACCACCACCCAGATCCCCATGCCTGCTCAAACACTCCCATCTCGTGGCAGAGAAATTCCCACCAAAACTCATCTTACTGCATTCACCTTTCCATGGGAAACTCTATAGCAATGCCTGATGCTGTGCTAGTGAGGTTTTTCTCTCAGAGACTGGTTCTCAGGCTTAGTTTAGAGAGTCATTGGTAAAATATTTACTGCAGATGACTAACATCAAGAACAACAGAAGTGGGAAGCAGCTTCATATCCTTGGGAACACATTTAATGACTAACAAAATATTCCATTGTGTTATCTCATTTTATGAGGCCATGAATCCCAGTAAACACACTTCAGTGATATCTTTGCTCTCTAAGTTTCTTGGCATGCAAGAGTAATATCTTCTTTTTCCGAGAGATGAAGATACTGCATCCTTTGCTTTTGTTCAAAACAAGATGAAGCCTGAGGTGACTTTACACTCTGTAGGATGCAGATATCTGTCATCTCATTCTTACCTCCTCAGGGACACTTTCACTTTGATAAGAATAATGCAGTCTGAAAAATGTGGGTGCTATAATGAGTATAGTTGTAGTCATTATTTGTCGATCACGGCTCTTATCTTTGAGAAAAAGGATGAGTGAATAAGACTCTGAAGGAAAATGCTTGCTTTAAGCCAAGATGTTTATTAACCCTTTATAAAGCCTCTCATAATGAATGCTTCACAGTATTTTCACTCCAACATTAAACACAACAAACTAGTTTTTGTTTAATAGTGCTCAACTGTAAAAACATACAACAATTTGGTCTAATGTTGAGTTTCTGCTGTTGTGTTCTTCTGAATTTGAACCCAGAGACTGAAGTATGTACCAAAGCTTTATACACTTATGCAAAAGTCACAGAAGAGTCCTACAGTTTTTTAAATTGTGAATATTTTGTTAATCCCACCTTTTCATATTTTAGAGACCTAGATCATATTTTGCGCTATGAATATGAACTGTATCTAAGCTATTTTACTCACATCTTAGACTATTGAATACCATGGTTTAGCTGAGACTTATGACCTAACAAGTAGAGGGGTTGCAAGGTTCATAGTGGAAATCACTACAGCCGACTGCTCTCAAAAAAAAGTGCCATGTTCAGTGGTACATGTTTAGAGCTTTTCATCCTAAAACATCACTTATTTAAGAGCTGAACATCACTTATAAAAGACCTTCTATTTCTTGCCTTCATTAGTAACTGAATGCAAGACAGATATGCTTCACCTGAGGCTGGATCCTGGTCAAATAAATGGTCATAATAATGATGTTGAAGTTAATGCTGTGCTAGCTGAAAGAAGAAGCCTTTCCCATGCTACAGAGGTCTGTTTCTACCAACCATCTTTTAAATAAGTGCTGATTTTCTCATAATTCACTGCTGAAAACCATGAGACAATGAAGTAATTTCTACAATAGACTGGATGCATATGAAGTATGACAATTTTCCTAAATAATCTAATTATTTAGAATGACCCATATCCTAGAATGAATGGAACACCAGCCAATTTCCACACTGAGGTCAAAATTAAAGCCAATACTTATGTGCTAAACACGCTTATAAAAGCTATTGTAGGAAATATAATGAACATGCAGAACAGTTATTTGTATCTTGGCAGGGTTTTTTGGTTTTTTGCTTATTTTCAGTTGTTTTTGGGGGGATTTTCCAATTTGGGGAGGGGTGTGTGAGTGATTTTTTTTCAGTAGTAGAAACTATCACATTTACAGAACAATTACTTTTGCCAAGATTATTTTAAAAAAACACAAAACAAAACCAAACCTTTGTTTTAAAGAAGACAAGTTAATAAAAGCATAGTTATAGCTTCAGTATGAAGTCATCCTGCTCTTTCCTGCATCAAAAATATCTGTCTGATATCTTTAGAATGTGAGTGTCCAGAGATGTATGAAGATACATGATGGTTTAACTATTTGACCTCAAGTACATAAAAAAAAATTCCAAACATATTTGAAACTCTTTAATAAAGAAATCTCAGGATTAAATAATGCAATAATGTTTTGATTAGGTAGAGAAGAGAAATGATATGTCACATTACTGGTAGAACATAAACTCCCTGAGGCTGTACAAATTTCTCTGAAGTATGGTGAAGCAAAATTCATGACGACATTCACTTTATCAACACTTATTTGAAATTATTTGCCCAACACAACTGTGTTCTTGATACCTATGGATACTGTGAATATTCCCAACAAACAACAATAAAATCTTTGGCTAATAATGTATAATGAGCTGTCATCAGATAGGTAATATTAGAAAGTTTTTATGTGAAACACAGACATAAGGACACTTAGGTGATAGTGAAAAAAGCCTGGCATTTTTTTGGTCCAAACTCCAGAGAAGTAGAGCTTCAAAAATTCTATTATATCAACAATCTTTCTGGGAGACATCTGGAGCTTCAGCAAAACCCAAGATTTGCAAATCTCAGAGTTTAGGAAGACCTTCAATTCACTTACAAGGAGACAAAATAGTGTAAACCTGCACGTATTGTCTTGGCAAAGCCACCCACCCACCACCTATCCCTTTCCAATTCCCTGACCTCTCAGCTCCCATGCACTCTACCCTTTTTCTTATTGCCAGATTGGTTTCCTTGCTAGTTCACACTCTACATATTTTATTTAAATTGTCAGCCAGCCCCTTTCCTTTAATTTTTCATTCTTATCCTCTCCTCCTTTCCCTGAATTCCTTCTTATTTTTCCATTTGAATTTTATTGTTCAACATTCAGAGAAACTATCTATCGAGCTTCTTCTTGGGTCTCCTGAATTTCAGCCCTCTTTTTCAAACTGCTCTTCCTTTTGCAATTTCTGTTCAATTCTTTTTCTTTGCTTTTCTCTTTTCTCTGTCATCCTTTGGTCTTTGTTATCTACAAGTGTTTCCTAATGGGAAGAAGTTTTGACACATTAACATTTTGTTCATTATGTAGTTGTCAATCAACTCCTACTTGGTAAGGGTCACACAGAGGAAACATTCCTTTTTCAGAAAGGCTGTTTTACAAGGTTGCCCTGCAGACTTGGACTTTTGAGAGGACCACTGACTCATAAGAACAGTGGCAGAGGATCTGGTCAGCTTTGTGGACAAGCATAAAAATTCTAATACCACCTCAGCCAAAAGGCCCCAAATAATTCATTTAGAAGTGCTTTTTTTTGTTGACTTGTCTCAGTTTGGTTGAGCAATAGCACCTTTTTCAAGAAATAATATCAAACTGCCACGGAAAGAGGATGGTTCTCACAGTTCTCCTCTCCCGTTTCCTGGTGGAGGGACCTGCCATGTTAATGAGTAATGTCATGCACATGGACACACATCCTTTCCCTCTCTGAACAAGACTAATTTTAGAATTTTGCTCTATGTGATAAGTCTATATTGCAGCTCAGCAAGACTGATTCCAGTTATTCACTGCTGGATTTCCAATAACCAGGAGAAAGGTATAAGTGAAACTACAGGAGCATTATATATGTTCCCCACCAAAACTAGGAAAATTTAAACAGTCTCTGCAGTCCCTTTATTGAGGTGGAGGTTGTCAGCAATCAAAAAATGACATCTGGTATAAATTTAGAGAGACTGTACTAATGCAAACAGAAGAAAAATAACATTTTATCTAGACAAACGTTACAATGACTATGAATTATTAGGTTACTCTGGGGTTTTTTTGTATTCATTAAATTGTTCTCTGTGAGACTTGCTTTTCCTACACAGTAGTAAATTGGCACTGAACAAGTAACTTGTTTGATTTCTATGAAAAGAGGACTTTTAAAAATGTTCATCACAGACAATTGTCACTTGTAGGAGGCCACAAATTTCTTAAAATTTGTTTTCTTGCAGACTCCAGTGTCTAATTCTTATGTAACCAAACTTGGTCTATTCTATTAAGGTAACTTCTAGGCTATCCTGTGCTTTTCCACAGGATAGATATGAAGGGGAATAGCCCTTCCATGGAGGCTTTGTGAGAAGCACTTAACATCAATCATTGCTTTAGAGAACCAAATCCTTGCCCTAAGGAGACCTTTCAGGTAAACTCTATTACATAAATATCTGCTTATACATAGAAATGTTTTTAAAGAATCTCTGCACTTAAAGCAGCATGTGTTCCCTTCAGTATTTTCCCTCTTTTTAGATAACTAAATTCGTTATAACTATAAATTAAAGAGCAAACCTCTGTCTTACAAATTTTCTGCTGTTCAGATTTACTATCATGAAAGGTGACAATTCCTGCAGATAATAGATTTTTTTTAAAATCTACACATTTTCACCACTTAGAATACTATTTACAGTATAAACAAGCTTTGGGAAATATTGGTGCTTTCATTCTAGGCAAATGATAATAATTAAAAAAACCCTACCCATGTCATCCTTTTATTCTTCTAGCTTACATGGAATAGAATGAAAAATGATTAGCAATAGGGTTTTAGAAAAAAGAACAGAATTCAATTGAAAATTCAACCCCAGTGAGAGGTGTCTATGGATAATTAAATATTAAAAACCATGTCATTCCATACTCTGCAGGAATAGGTCTGTTTCAGCATGGGGTTCTTGTTGAAACTATTTACATTTCACTCTTCACCCAAAAAGCACGTGCATTAGATAGTCATCTGTTCTGGTTTCAATCACTGACTTTCCTTTGCAGCAAAACATTGCTGAAACACTGCACCTGTCACGCATTACACAGCACCAAACCAAATGATTTATGGGTATCCAACAGTGACCTGATGCTTCTAATTTGTCAATCAAATATGCAAGCTGTGACAAAAAAATCAGACATTTTTTGGACAGTGGAAACACATCTGGAAAAGCTCAATCTTATTTAGTTACTTTGCATAACCATCAATGCATCAAAAAAAAAAAATTGCAAGGTAAATAGACTCTTTCCTGGCAGCCTATAAATTTATCTGAAGTCCTTTTACATGACTTCTGCAGGTCCCTGCTCCAGGGACCTTATCATGATGTTCCTTATCACAGAACTGGGGCTCCTCATGCCCAGCCTCAGGCTGGGAAGTTTAACACTGGTACCCCAGTACAAAGCAAAAGCTTTGTTAGGGCCCTTCTTCAGTCAGTAAATCCATAGACTGATTTTTCTCATACATATCTAGAAAATTCTTTTTCTTCTTCATCCTATTTTCAGAAAGAGCAAAGAAAATGGTAAAACTGATCCTTTATCCTTATCCTGTGTTTTTCAGCACTTTTCCTGTCCTCCACGTGGTTTCTTTCCAGTATAACATCAAAATGGCACATGGCTTAAGCCAGACTAGTTTGACTACTGAAGTATTTCTTTCTCTTAACGAGAGAAAGATAGCATTTATTGACCATAAGTCCTGTCTTATTATTATGTGATAATATTTGTTCAGTGTCCCCTAACTTCTACTAACAGTAATAACACATATTCTTGGGAAAATCACATCTTACTATTAAGGGAAATGTAATTTTTCTGTAATACAGTTAGTTACAAGGTAATTTCTTCTCAGAAAGGTATCCATACAACCGCAAAAGGCTAAGGATGGCTCACAATCCATTCAGCTCCTCTTTCATTCACAACTCCATAAATTAAGAGAAATAAAACAAAAGAAAATCCATATGGAGAGAAATGTCTCTGAAGATCCACCCTGCATCAATCATAGTTTAACCTAGAAGATAAGTTCTGAAGCAGCACCTGAAACAGGAAAATGATGACTAGTCTGATGGGCTTCCCCAGTCCCTGAAAGGTGTGCCTCCTTCATAAGCCTGGCACAGAACTTTACAGTTCCATGGAGTATGGCTTAGTCCTACCCTCACAGCCAGCTCTGCACTGAGAACTGAAATCTTTCTGTGCTAGTGCAAATTTACTGTGTTGATGGCGTCATGTATTCAAAATGCCTGTGTCTGAAGCTTGCATCTTTATACCTTCTGAAGAGTTTGTTTTCTAGAGTTGTTTCAGAGAGAGTGGGTACTTTGTCTAAAAGTTAGAATTGATTTTGTAAGTAAATTCAAGTTGTTACTTGCAAATAAATGTGGAATTAAAACCTCTGCACCTGATGGCCAATGACCCAGTAGGAAACCATGAGGCTTATGCTCATTAGGTCACATTAGAATAATGTGTTTCCGATATGCAATCCTAATGACTATTCACATTTTTCATAGGATTTTTACCTCACTTACACAGGATTGTTGGGAGGTCATTTTACTAAGTAGTTAGTGGTACCTAGCCACACTGCTGAGGGAACTGCTGCAACTGATACAAAAATTATAGCGCTACAGATTACAGTGGAAAGAGAGAACAGATACTAAAGCTGTTGTAGAATCTTTGAAGGCAAAATTATGGCTTATTTCTGGTATTCTGAGTAGGTAGACTCAACATAATCACAGTCTAAGTGGATTTTTCCTTGGGACTTCCCAGCTCACAGACTCACTAACACATAGAAATTTGCATAAAACAGTACTCAATCCAGTTTCCTTTCAAATCAGCATGTTGTTGAGACATAAATGTATACAAGGAATTTGCACCAATGGAGAATCAAGTTGACTTTAGGTCAGGTTGACTAAGGCTCCACAATAAAAATTATTTACGTTCTTAATCCTATTAAATTGTAGACTTTAACTATTGTACCCTAAACTTAGATAATTATCATGAGTCTTATTCTAGTGAGTGCATTTTTTAAAGGTCCAATACATGCAAAATTCTCAAATTTTAGTTCAGTGAAATAGAAATTCTAAAGCTCATGTCTTAAGAAAAACATGTCCATAATGGCTGAGTCCTTTAAGATAAACTATCCCTTCTGTTTTCTAATCCTATGATTTGGAAGGTGGCAAGTCAGAGTCATGATTTCTGAATATCAACAACTCATAAGTGGCAATTATGATCATTAAAACTAGGATTAAAATTAGGATCATTAAAACTTTCACATAAGAGTTCTTACCGTACCTGCAACTTGGGATTCCAAATCTAATAACAGTATTTCCATATTTCTTACATTTCTTTAAAAAAAAAAAGCAGAAACATGCCAACTTTCTAATACTGGCTTAGGTACTGATTTAAGATTTATGATGAACAACTAGATCAGGAAAAGACAAAATTGCAAGGACACATTGATCCAAACACTAACCAGAAGGCTGGCTCGTCTTGAAAGTTAAGTAGCAGAAGCTTTCATGACACCTTCTGTGGGCACATACACACAAACTGCTGACAGTGTCTCTCTCTGCAAACCTCTCGAC
The DNA here is from genome assembly GCA_013396655.1 of Campylorhamphus procurvoides. NCBI lineage: Eukaryota > Metazoa > Chordata > Aves > Passeriformes > Dendrocolaptidae > Campylorhamphus > Campylorhamphus procurvoides. The sequence continues at coordinate 3,283,848 of WBMV01003664.1, read as the reverse complement.
AGATCTTGCACCTTCCATTCCAGGATTGTACCTGTAATTCTTATATGTTCAGCAGGCTGCCACCACCCCCCTCTAATCCTTCCCCACCACTTAGGCCAGGCTCTCTACATCTGAGTGTGGAGTGATCATCCTGCACTTGCTTCTTCCTCAGATCAAGGAACCTCACACCTGGCCTCTTCTGCTCTCTGGACCTTTTCTGTGTTAGTTCAAGAGCCTTTACACATTTTACTTTTTAGCAGCACATCCACAGTGTGTTCCACTTCCTGCTTTTTTCACCATTGTTGAGCCTGTTCTGTTCAGCCCAGATTCTTAAACCTTTCTGACACTATCTCCCCCCAAAATTTACTAGGGGATATATATACTCTTTTAGGACATAGAAGCCTGATTTCAATAGCTGTAGTTTCACTAGCAGTCTGCTTGAAGCAATATAAAACACTCCCTATAGGATAATTGCCTAAATTAACTAACATTCAAGGTATCTAATTATCCTATGCAGTGTTCCATGGGACTAGGCTACAACACGTACTGGAGTTAGCTAACTGTAAATAGTACTACCAAATCCACATGAACTGTATAAAGCAGAGGTGGCATAGAAGTAACTACAGTATAGGCAGACCCTCAGGACCAGGATGTATTTGTAACTTCACTACCCAATACTCAGATAATTGTAAAACACTGCAGTCATCACATCCTATGTTTGTTCTGATGGCTAATGAGCCAAAGAGTGCATCTGAGGTCAAATTGAAAGTGTGAGCCAAACCCAGCCATTGCTCAATCCTTGCCATATGGGAATCAAAAACTGGAGTCTTTCCCTTGTGGAAATTGCAGACTCACTTTCTGCATATTCCCCCTTTCTCCACACGTTATTCTAGACAGCACTGCATGGGTACTGCAGTGCTTCTCCTATTTTTAACAGTGTGAGGCACTTGGCTGGGAATTCTCCAAGCTCTAATGTGTGTTTGATAGAAAATTTAACTACCTCTTATGATTTAATTGTAAAATGAACACTTCCTGCTCCTGCAAATGATATTTCCATGGAAACTGCTCAGTACTGTTGTTACAAATTGAAGAGGGTTTACTAATGGGTCTTTTTATCTTTTTTCTGAATAGAAAAAAGAGCTCTAGCTCAGTCTTGATGCATCAGAATTTCTCATTTGTTGCAGAAAAACACATTCAGTGAATGAAGTATATAAACCAATCCATAGTACTATAATTTAGTAGCCTAAATTCTTAGATCCACAGAGCTGGAGTTGAGAAGGGGTAGTTGAGGTGGATATATTATTTTATTTTTATAAAATATAAAAGTTATATTTTCTTTTTAAAATGGTTCATCGGGAATGATAAGAGATATCTATTATGGGATAATACCTTTGTGATTTCACAAGATGATTGAGTGTTGTACTGATAGAGAATATTCTGAATACAGTTAGAGACTCCTGAAAATTAAGTAATTTGTTTCACTAATGTCATAAAAAATAAATTCTCACTCTAGGAAAAGCTGCTCTGAACTCATCCCCAAGGCACTATTAGCATGAGGGAGGCATCCAAGATAACATCTTAGCCTTCTGAATCAGATAGTAAACAACTGGTATGCCTGACATTGATAGGAATTGGTGGACATTATGTAGCTTTTCCCAAGGTAAGACTTATGGCATTTGGTCTCCAACTAGGAAAATTCCAAAGGAAATTCTCTCTCTCCTATCTGGTAACATGGAAAGATAGGGTGGTTATGGTGATGCCCAGGGTAGTTCACAGCCAAGAAGTCTGACATGTCTCCTCTTTTTACTGACTTCTATTATATAATGGAGACTTTTATAATCACCTAAAACAACCCCTCTCTCAGATCTACACAAGACGACTTCAGCTGTGGGTACTGCTCCCCACCTGAAGGCTGCCTCAAGTGGAGATGACATGGATACATATGCTTATCCTTAAACTATGTCTCTAAGAATTCTTTCTTCAGTTAAAGATATGTTTTCTAAAATGAAGGCCATGAAAGGGCAGAAGTTATACAATGCACATCATCTCCTTGAAATATACGTAGATATCTAGTTGGTAGGTCCTGTATGACAAGCAAAGAAAAGCATGTATAAAATCTGTTTTTCGGATGTGATTTCACATCCAAGGGAAAACCAGCAAAGTCTTGTCCAGAATTTAAATCACTATTTGAAACAGAACTATATCTATGTCACTGAATGTATACATGACAAGTTTACTTACTGAATGTAAAACAGTCTTGGTCTCCCACCTCCTTTGTGCTTTTTTGCTGTTAATTGGCACATTTGGAGAAGAGAAAGCATATTAAAAGGAGTCAAAAGCAGACAGCTTTCTGAGGATATAAGAAGATGCCATGGCAGTTGTTAAAGAAATCCCAACACAACTTGGCTAATTATATCTCAGGGTCTCAATTTGTTACCTTTGATCTAGGATTATATATCTTGCTTTCTTGTTAATTGACTAGTTCAGGATTTCCTGAAGACTCTATCATCTTTGATGTGTCTGCCTTTGTTCCCTTTCATCTGTTTGCAGAACTCCATTTAACAACACCGCAAGAGTTAATATCATCTGAAGTCTCAATATTTGTGAGTGAGAGTGCCAAAGTCTTCTTTGACACTGGCTATCAGTCACAGCAGCTCTGTTGAAAGATACGGCTTCCCTAGTTGGTCTCCATGTTTTTTGGGAAATGTTGTGAATAAAGTATCTTGCATTTTTTTCATCCTGATATCTGAATTGCACCAGGTAGCAAATGGCTCACAACGAACAAAACACCCAAAAACTATAGTATGCTGTCAGGATAAGTCTAAGATTATTAATACTAGATGATCAGTACAAATTACTAGTGTCACCTCAATTAGATGACATGGAGAGAGCATCTTTAGATATTGTTGCCTTTATTCTTATCTTTCAGTATATTACCATCATGTTTTCCAAGGACTTTTCTTTTAGTTTCTCTCCTGCATGATAGTGAGAGGCATTTGCCATGCAACCTACTTTTGGATTAACTTGTTGTCTGAGCATCTTGAGATTTACAGCACCTGTGTAATTTACTGTATATGAGAAAATGTTGCTTGACTACAGGCAAAGAGTGTCAAAAAGTATTGCAAAATTTTAGGAAAGAGTTCTTTTTATTTTCTTATATGGATTTTATTTTATGGGGCAGTTTTTTAGCTTACTCTGCTGATTTAGAAATGAGAAGAGTTAGCAGCACTTTGCCAATATCCCAGGCTTTATTAATACACTTGCTAGATGAGAAATCCAAATAGCTTTCCTTTGTGTTCTGAATTTTACAGCTTTCATGGCTGAAAAAAACCCCACACCTGTCTGAAAAAGCTATTTCTGTAATACTGTTCAACCCACGGGAGGAAAACTAGGATTTATAGCCCAGCAAACAGAGATTTAAAGCTAGCCTTCCTGGCTGTTGACTTCAGACATTCACCTTTACTTCCATAAAGCTCTACTCTTCTTGGCATACAATCCCTCCCCTGGTAGCATGTAAAGACAGAACCTGTTTTCACCATCACTAGGTGTTGCCAGTCACTCGTTAAATTAAAATTATCTGAGAGTATAAATGTCCCGTGTCCTCCCTCTACTTTGCATTGGCTGTTCCCATCCTTGTCCCTTGCCAGTGGCAGTGATGAAAGGATTAAATACTCAGGTAGGTCTGGTGCTGAAAATGAACTGTTGTCTCCACCAGACATGCTTTGATAGGCCACCTGCCAGCTATGGCAGCAAAGGGGTTCCTTTCTGTGACCATGTATTACAAAACCCAAACCAAGTCCACTACTATCACTGCATAGAAAACAATATTCTGAGTCAGGTACAGGGATTTGATGAATGTCCGTTTACCGTAGGACCTCCAGTTATTCTAGAAATATTGGGAAACCAGCCTGCAAGACCTGTTCCTTTATGTGTTGCTTCTGTCACTATCCAAAGGTAAAATGTCATACAGAAAGACTGGACTAAAAGTTTCTGAAAGTCATTTTAAAATGAACAAAGGAAAGAAAGGTTTGTAACTGTATTTTAATTTATATACACAATAAACTCAATTAATTCTTATTTTCAGAATTTTTGTGTATCATCATTGACCAATACATCTCAGCTTGGTTCTTTTCAGCCTTACAGGAGATGTAAAGAAGATGTAAAAACTCCCCACATCAAATCCACTACAGACAGCAAATATACTAATGTTAATAACCAGTTAATGTTTTCAGAGCTCACACAGACTATGGTGAGAATCTGTCTCCTAGTCTTTGTTAACACAAAATATTTAATACAGCACACAGGATCCCTGTGAGAGGCCAGACAACAAAGGAATAACCCCACCTAAGCCAGTGAAAGCTGTCTCTGCACTATTCTTTTAGGACCAGGACAAAAAAATCCTAAAAAATCCCCAAAACCTTTCTAAAGTTCTGCAATCCTCTTGCAATCCTTACTCCTCCTGATGAATGACTGTTTAATTCAATCCTTTCGTGACCTTTTCTTTAGTAGTTATCGTGTTACTTGCTTGCTCTTTCCACCTTAACATGCTTATTCCTTTCTGTCCTGTATTTGGATAAGGCATGAGGCAGATGTTAACCAAAAGTGAATATAAAAATATATTTAGGGATAACCTAGTGTCTCTTAAATTTTGTTCACTGTAAGGAATCTCCTTTAACACTGTAACCATAATTAGTAATTCCACAAATATTATGTACAGCTTCTGACTTCTCAAAAGAAGGGAGGATTAGTGAAAAGTGCTTTAACAGCTTCGACAGAAGATTTTATGTCCAAAAGGACTATAATGCATGTGCAAGTATAGTTTTTATGTATAGAACAGAAGCTGAAAATGAGGATACAGACTCTTCACGTACAAGCCGAGCATCATGGCTTTGGAATCCATTAGGAGTTGCACTTCTGTCAGCAGCAATTACTATTGACTGTCTTACCCTTAAGTATTTTATTATATGCAGACCATGTTGTTCTCTTAAAATTGTTGTGTGGATCTTCTTTAAAAAGCAAATCATCTATGACATTTCAGTGAGATCCTTTTTACTTAGAACCTTGCTACAAGGAATTTTAAAGCAGATAAATAGTCATGCCATTTTGTCTAATGCACAGATGATGTGAATCAGCTCTGCTGGCAACTACAACCTTTTGAAGGCTGAGTCAATCTACAGCTTCATAAAGAGCGACTGATAGTGACCAGTGTGCACAAATTCTGTTTCTTACATTTTTTTGATGATCAATGTGTCTGAATGGTAATCTCCAACTGCCAGCTCCCATGACTAACAGCTAGAGAGTGCTTTAAATATTAAACATAGCTGGAAGATTTGTTTTCCGCAAGCAGGGAAATCCCATTTTTTTAGCCCTTGTGTGCTTATTGTATTATGAATAATTGAAGAAGCTGAATAAAAAAGGTTGAGGCGCCAAGTAACTCTCATACAAGTCTGAAAGGAGATTGGTAAAAATCAATAGGGGAAAAAAATCACTAAAAGTTTACCGTTAATGTTCAAAACTTGATATTATTCTCATGACCAAAGTACAGCATGCAATAAAAAAAAAAAATCATGAAAGCTGATCTGGAGACATCTCACATACTGATGCCATTGGGATTTCCAATAGTCTGTTTAGTTTTCTTGGCACAAAACCTACAAAACCATTCTGAACATAAAGGGTAGAGGCATGAGCACAGGGGGGTTGCTGAAGGAAGGTTTCATAAGGACACAAAAAGCACCTCAGAGAAAGGCAGCTCTTCTAACACAAACACTGAAATCAGCTGGGTTAGAAATAGAGACTTCAAACATTTCCTGATTAATTTGTAGCTGTTGGCTACATGCTTGAGTGTGTTTTCCCCAGTCTCAAATACAAGCCTGTGCTCAGAATTATTCCACTGTAAACAAGGAAGTGTTTACAATACCTTTAAAGAAATTGGTTCCATGTTTATGTGAAGATAAACATATTTATCTGAAGAAACATATTTTTTGCTCAAGGAAACATCTAACTATGAAATATAAAAATGTGAAAGTAAGGTGCCATCTCTTTTACATCACATGCAAATATTATGAAGAGGAGACCACTGGTGGTTTGAGCTTGGCAGTAATTTATTTCCAGCACTGAAGTGGCAGAAAGTCCTCTCCTTCTTATGCAAGAGACCAAGGAGTTTTAAACTTTTAATCAGTGTTAAGAAAGCAAACATTTTTTGTTTAACTATCCTGAAGCAAAACAGATCAGACTTAAACTCACCGTAAACAGATTTTATTCACTAGAATGGTGTTTCTTTTCTTCCAGCCAAGCTTCATTACTTACTAGAGCAAGAAAACAGCACTGGCATACCAGCCATTTCTTTAAAATAGAGATACATTAAGAACATAGTAAAGAAACCTAACATCCACAGGCACTCATTTTCGTTAAGGAACAAAGACTCAGGTATTTAAAATATCTTATTCGTCTTGTTGGTGCTGAATTTTAAGAGCAACATGAGCTGTAAAACTAGAAAGTACTATACACAACAAACCAGTTTCCAGTTAGAAATTTCTTATAAGGCACCATAGCCATCACTAGGAAATTCTGAGCAACATTAATAGCCTAGAGCTCAAAAGATATGGAAAGCACCATCATGGGGAAAACATGGGGGCTCAGTTTGCATAGGTTTGATTTTCTCTTTTGAATTTGTTTGATTTGGGGGTTTTGTGCATAAATAAAATGTTCACAGGAATAATTATGGCCATTGTTACCTAATGTTAAGTCTTAAACTCTCGGCTTCGTTTTGTTTTCAGGAGAAGGTTCTCCAAATCCTCTGAAGAATGTTCATACTAAGCAAAGATTCATCCACAAAAACTAAATTATGTTGCTCTTGCCACCTACAAAACAACTTTGTGCCCTTCTACCAACATAGACTTTTACTTAAAAGTACAGACTGTTCCTGTAATGTTTCTCATGTTGAAAAAATCTTGTAGTACTCACAACAGGATACGGTGATTTCAAATGCATACAACTCTCACTAAAATTCAGCAAATTACAGAGGAATTAGAATAGACTACCACACACAGTTAAACTGCTTGGAAAATTAAAACAAGCAAATAACTAAATAACTTTTTCTTTTTTAACTAAGGGAACAAAGAATAATATTTTTGTAGAAAACACTTCCATCCATGGAGGATTTCAAAGCAGCACTGTCATTGCTGATCACTAAACCAGATTGTCATTTATGATTTTGTGGAATGATCAGTAACAATACAGTGAAAAATCAATAGCACCTCAAACAGAATCATTCATTCACCACTTCTGCCTTTGCAGACCAGCTTGTGCAGTCCTTTTTCTTTTCTATTTTAGAGCAAGGTTTGGGTTTGAACCTGCATCTTATGGACCATCCCTCCACTGCCCAGCTTTTCCACAGCCACTCCCACAGACTTGCAGAATGGAGAAAGTCAGAAGCGACCACAGTGGGTGATCTGGTCCAGCCTCCCTGCCCAAGCAGGCGCATCCCAGAACAAGAACATGGAAGAGAATTGTGTGCAGACAGTTCTTGAATATCTCCAGTGAGGGAGAATCCGCACCCTCTCTGAACAACCTGTTTCAGTGCTCAGCCACACACAGAATAAAGTTCTTCCTCATATTCAGGTGGAATTTCCTGTGCATCAGTTTCTGCCCCTTACCTCTTGCCCTGTTGCTCAGCACCACCAAAAAGAGCCTGAATCCATCCTTTGACACCCTCCCTTCAGGCACTTATGGACATTGATGAGGTCCCCTCTCAGTCACCTCTTTTTGAGGCTGAACAGGCCCAGCTCCCTCAGCCTTTCCCCATAAGAGAGACGCTCCAGTCCCTTAATCATCTTTGTTGTCCTCTGCTGGACCTGCCCCAGGAGCTCCATGTCTGTCTTGTCCTGAGGAGCCCAGAGCCGGACACAGCATTCCAGGTGGGCCCTCACTAGGGCTGAGCCGCCTGACTTTGATTGCCTCTATACATTTGACAGTGAAGGAAAGCAGATAGGTTGCATTTACAATACCTCGGTATTAATCTGCATAAGATCCCAGAGTACTTCAGAGATTTAACACACAGCATGAGAGGAGCAACCCCAGGCCATGAGAGCAAATGAGCATTACTAAATGCGATTCTGGCAATTCAGTTAATATACTGGACTTACACAAATAATTTGATGTGATGCTGTGAGAGCTAGCAAGTAGCTCAGGCAGGGAACAATCCTTTTTGAGTAACTGTCTTCTTTTCATGTTAAACTCTGAAAAAAATGATGAAGTAGGTCCTGAGGGCAAACCATGGATGATAGGATGCCATTAACCTAACTCTCTATATTGTTTAAAAAGACAATGAACCTGTTGTTTTGTTAGCTGTATGAACTGTTTTGCACATGACAGCTGCTGGATACTGAGATCAATTGATAGATTACTATGCATCCTCACAGCTTTCACCTATTGAAGTAACATTTTAATCTCATTTTAAAATATCATTTTATTGCTGTATAAATTCTGAGAATTTCTTTTTTCTTTCTTCCCTAGCAAGACCGTAAATTAAAAAAAAAAAAGTATTTAAAGGATGTTTTACCGGAATTACAATATTTTTTGTTTTAATTCTTCTTATAGGTATAAATGACCAACTTGTGGCTACCTTAATTTTTATTGAGAAAGATATTTAAGAAAATACAGCAACTGCAAAACATAGACTAAGCATCCATATATACTGCCTAAATACTTGCTCTGCTGTTAGACTACTGGTTACTGGCACGTCCTGTGTTTTTTCCCACACGTTGGTCCCCAGCAGGAGAATATAGTAAGGTCATGAAGGGCCCACCCAGAAACAGCCACAGAAATGCAGTTTCCTCTGCTGTGTGGATCACCACAGCATCACAAATAACAGAGAAGTAACACTTGTAGTGTCTCCACCTATTACAGGAAAAGACCACAGAAAATAATTTACCACGCTGTGGGCTTACTGAGTTCCTCTCGTCCATTGTTTTTACCCAAATATGCAACATGGCAAGGAAAAACTTCAGGAACACTAGTTTGTTGCATTTTCCATTTGCTTTGATATAGACATTGAACTATTTTAATGTTTCTAATAACAATTTCCATATCTCTTCTGCTAATGGAGTCTTAAAGTGTATAAAAATACACTGAGTGTGCTTGCTGTGGGTCTCGGGCATTCCCTTCCAGAGATCTAGGAGACGCAGTGCTGCTAGAAGCACAAATCCCATCAGGTTCTCCCTCACTGTGCTATGGGGGCTTCCCTCTGTTAAACTATACTGCCTGGTTGAAGTTTTCTTTTGTGCCTGCTTTTTGTACCCTGCTGTGGATTGACCTTCTTATCAGGTACTGTAAAATCATCCTTGTCAGGAAAAGTCTTGATTCTTCCCTTTCCATCTAGCATGATCGTAACTATACTTATTATATAAGGTGATTTGTACAGGAGACCAGACAAATGTGCTCTTAAAAAGCTTGAGGCAGATAGTCTGCTCAATGCTTGTTCCTGTCTTAATTTCTCAAAGTTAAAAAGTGCTGTTTCTTACTATAATGAGACAGAAACCTTACTTATGGAGGGAAAAGAATTCTCCAAGACAGTCTACCTTCCTTTTATAGCTTCCTTCTAGCAATGCATGGGATTCATCACAACTCCTCTTTTTTTCCCCATGTCTCCCCTGCAAGCATAGTATCTTTCCTCAGTCAGGAATTTCTTCTCTGTATGTAATGGCATCCTCTGAACTCCACAAATCTCAAACATTCATAGAGTCACCTCAGACCTTACATTATCTTTCTTGAGTGGAATTACAGGCTCTGAAAACAAGACAAAAATATATGACTTGACTTTGTGTGACTCTTACCATAAGTGTGGGGTTTGAGTTTTCTGGAGGGGTTTTTCTGTTGTTTTGGGGTGGGGTTTTTGTCTATTTGGTTTGATTTGGGATTTAAAAAAAAATTAATTTTACTAGAAAATACAAAATTTGCTTGACTTTTAGTGCCTTGGAAGGGCAGTAGACTGCAGGACATAACTATCTGATATGAGCTGGTGGGGATCCAGATGTGCCTTTCTTACCGTTCTTCAAGACTCTAGTGCAGTCCTACATCTTTTTACTGGAAGGCGTCTTCAACTGAAAGTACATCATGCAGAACAAATAACAGTTCCAGCAAACATTTGTATTGCCCAATAACCTTCCCTAGCACACCTTCAAGAACAAAAAGAGGAAATCCTCATAAAACCTGCATGTGAGTTATGCAACAAACACAGACGAGAGGACATAAAGAGGTGATTTAGCTACAGCCTCTTCTCCCTTGGAACTCTAAGCACATCATAAAGACAGACAAGTATTATTTCAGATCTGCAGAGCAAGAAAAGATGAAGTATCTTGCCCACAGTCTCATAAGTCAGTGATGAAAACGTAAACAGACCTTAGGTCTTCTAGAAATGCTTTCCTTGAGAAAGATTCAGGGGACTGAAGGCTGTCACCTCTAGATGCTCTTCTGTGATTGCCTCACACCTTAGAGTTACATCTTTATCTTCTGCTTACACTTCAATGTTCCCTGTAAAATATATTATTTAAAAATACTTTCTGTTGTTCAGTGCTTTATAGGTGGGTATGAGGGATAATTAGTGTCTGCCCTTCTTTACCTATGAATTATCTGCAATGGTATCCTCTTTCATATAGACTATTGGGAGGGTTTTGAAATGAAGAAAAAAATTTTTTTCTTTAGTAGGAGCTACGTTTTCTTTGACTTAACTGCAAAGAGAGAAGTGAATCTCTGAAATGATTGTGATACAATCAGATCCAGCTCCCATACTGTATCCAGACTGCTTTAGAAACCTCACTTATAAAAAGCTGATGAGACTTTCACCTGAAGACTGAGTACCTGTGTGTTAAAAACCCCACTGGATGATGTAAGAGAAATGCATATAGCGTCAGCACAACATTGAGGTCTCTCAAATATTTAAGAGTTTGTCGCTGCAGGAGCTGAAAGGGCACAAAAGTTATGGACCAAAAAATGGCATCAGAATACGCTTAAAAGAAAGATATAAATTCAACTGCAGTCCTTTTTATACAGATTTGAGAAAGCTGATGAGACCTTTAACTGTTATAGTATGAATAATGTCAATAGAGTAGAAAAATATCTTTTTCTTGTTTAATAAGATCCAGAGAATTCCTTGGCATAATTTTTCACATAGCGAGTTACTGACTTCAGATTGCCATAATGTTTTTTAAATACAGTTCACTTAATTTGTGTGGATAGGGTGACACAGCAGGATGGATTAAACTCAAGGATCTGGTTAACTGGGCACAAATTCCCTGCTTTAATCACCTGAGCTGGGTGATTTGTACTCAGCCAGCCCAGAGAGGAGGTAGCTCTCTTTGCTCATACATGCTTGGGTACTTCCATCTGTCACTTAGAATCTCTGGAATAGTTCAGCTTTTACAGCACCATCTGCACTGAAACAGTTCTAGGAATGGATGGCATTTGGGGACTACTTGGCTTCCCTTTGCCCTCCTCCGTTCAAAAAGTGAATGCTATTTTAGGAGGAGAAGCAGTTAATGAAGGCTTTTCCATCCTACCACACAAAAACCACCTCTCTCTTCATGCTTCTGAGCTGCATGTAAGTTAAATCAAGTACTCCTCAGTGCTGGTCCGCCATATGGCTTGAACTCATAGGTCAGTTTTTTCAGTCTTCCTGAAATACAAAAGGTCGCGCAAATTCAGAAGATAAGAAAGTCAGGTACAGAGGTTCTTATAGTTTTTCTAGAAGTATTCTGTTATTCTGTTTCTGTTGAAGAAATGTGGAAAGGGTGTCCTAAGGACATTGTTATCAACAGTACATCAATACTTTTTTTCTTTACTTCCATAAAAGCATACTCAAAGGGTGTACAGCAGCCCTGGAAAACACCCGTTTCACAGTTACCATATGGTTGGAAGCAACCTGGAGAGGTAAAACGGCACTTCAACATGTCCCCATGCCCTTCCCAAGCTGGAAGCCCACTGAGCACTGTCAGCGAGGTACTGGTCAGCTCTCTTCCCTTGGACAGAAACATCATGGTGGTTTCCTAACCTTGGTCTGAGGTTCTGCTAATCACTGGCTGACCAGAATTACACCTTGTTCCTTCTATTTGATCAGGTGGTTAACTGCATTACTATGTGCTGTACCTGTTTATGTTACATTTTTAAATTTAAAATGTATTTGTGAGCTGTTGGTTTATAAACAATTTAAATTGTGTTAAAAAGAAAAAAGTCTTTCTGCATGACTGTGGATGGTTATACCTTTAAATTGTGCTTCAAATCAGGAAAACACATGCTGAGAAAGTATATTTTAATTATGGTTTAAATCTACACCCCTCTAGAAACAAACCATGCAGCTTGTCTGGCTTCTGCAAAGTGTAGTTTCCAAATGTGCCTAAACAAGGACAATGTGAGTGTGTGTTACCATATGACATTGGGTTTCACACATTCAAAATTAAATCCTAAGTAAACCGCTGCTAAAAATCTAGAGGCAGAAAAACTTATTAAGAACTGACAAGTATCATTTTTTAAAGCATGCTTAGCATCATGATGTAGAAATGGCAGACAGGGCTCTTGCACATGGATAAATTGCAACAGAACTGATGAATACTTCAAATCCTGCTGTCTCCTCCATTAAACCCATTTCATGCCCAAGCAACACCACTGTTATTTCTGAACAGCAAATAAGCAGATCCATTTGAAAACAATCTGTTTGTCAAAATGAGGACAAGCTATGCAGTTAATAATCTCATTACTAACAAAACCACTTTGAAGAAAACACAGGATTCTATTAAAGCATTTTGTTTGTGATGATTTCTGTCACAGTCATACCCTGAGATCCCTTCTAGATGCTGTGGGTATAAAACAGGAACCACTGCCTCGGGAAGCATGCAACCTAAGGAGGAGGATGAAGGAAAGATCCATGTCAGTGAGGTGACCTGACTGAAAATCTACTGAACACAGAGCTGCCAGAGAAGATAAGGCAAAGAAGAGAAATGCACTAAAGGTTTTGAGTGGAGAGGTTTTAGCTGTTGCTCTCCATTCACAGCCCGTTGGTTTAAGTTTAATAATTATAATAAAATGATTCCTCACTAACTGTTCATTCACAGATAGAATGTCACTCACACATGTAAAGTGCTAGATTCACTTAAAAAAACAGAGACAATCTAACAGGGTCACAGAGGACATACTGCTAGCTTTAGCTTAGCCAGCATCTCTCAAATTTCCTCAGTAATATTATAATGTTGACACTTCTATCTGCATTAATGTACAAAATAATAGCTTAATCACAAAAGGAGAATGTGAAATATTTCAACACATGGAAATTAATAAGATTTCTAAATGGGAGTATGAAATCCATTGAACAAGCTGCTAATGTATTTGGATTTACTTCAGAGATATTAATTATGGCTGGGTAGACAATGCTGAACTACATTTTTATTTCACAAGCACTAAAATATTACGAAAAGATAATAAAATGTGATCATTTAGACTAATGCTTCAGATAAGTCCCACAAAGGCTATGAGTATTTATAAAACATTCTCTTTTGGCAAGATATAAATTTTAAGTTAAATTAATTTACTAGAGTGCTTGAAAGATGGATGAATGAGGCAATCAGGAGGAGATCCAAGACTTGCAATTGCCTCAGACATGAGGAAAGACCCTATGAATCACAACTGCTAAGGTCCAAATTTTGTTTAAGTGCAAGAGGGGAAGGACCGTACCACAAGGAACACTTGTGAAGCACACAGAGGTTCATCCCCTCTTAAAGGACCAGAGAAGATGAACAGCAAGTTTTCTCCTATTTTCTCTTCCATTCCGTCACTCTATTCCCTCCTGCAAGTCAATCATACTCCATCAGTAAAAAAAGGTAATAATACATTAATTTGCCATGTACCTGCACCCAGACTTACAGCTTGAATTTTTATTTTTTAAGTTCTGCTCCCACTCTATCATTTTAAACACTTGATTTGTGCTTTGATTTGGTATCTAGATAGTACAATTACTCTTTCCTTCCTTTGGTCTCTCTACCACGCACTGGTAAAAGAAAGGCCTGACAAACATAACTGAGAGTGAACAAGAATTTACTGTGTCTTAGAGAGTTCATACATTTGACCTGAAGCTAAACCAATAGTTTAATATTTGGACTTGGGTTGTTTCTGACAGGAAAGAAGCAAACTATCTGGCAAAGGCACAAGAAAGCTTCTTCAAGGTTCAGAAAACTATGACTGAAATGGATTCTGAGCAGCACTGAAAGATATTAAACACAGGATTGACTCAGATTGCATGTCCCTTTCTTAGCAATGTTTCTTTCAGAATATCAGCTATATAATTTAGAGACCCAATTTATCTTCTTCACAGAAGTGGAAGAAAATCCCAAACGTTTTCTTACAGTCCTTGAAGAATTATTATGACCACTGTTCAAACAGGGTAGTTGATTTGGCTTTAATAATCTGAAATCAGAGAACTTATTTACTTTTTTTTAGTGGGGTGTTGTGTTTTTTGTAATGACCAGATCATCCAGGTTTTGTAATATCTTTCTGAAGGCTCTGCTTTTTAAAGACAACTCATTTAAAACTTTCATTTCTGTTCTAGAAGAATAACCCTGTATTAGCCTTTATATTAACTTCAAGACAGTCTATTGAAAACGTTGAACCTGAGAGGACATAAATCTAATTTTATGTTTTCAAATTCTTCATGCTGTGACTTTTCTAACAGACAATAAAAAAATTTGAGAGCTTTTGAGATTTGAGCATTTGAGATTTCCTTAAAAGACTTTAACTTGAGAACTGCAGGAAAGGTAATACAGGAGGTCACAAATGCCTTCAGGCCCCAGATTTCTTTATTTATTTATTTATTTGAAGCTGGAAGAAAATATTAGGTGGGCAGCTATTTTTCATTCAATGCTGACAAACACGAGGAAATGCCTAAAGGCAGAATGCACTTCAGATGAAGCACATCTTGAGCAACAGCACTCAGTGCCAGGGCAGGATATCATGGAGGGGTGAGGAGTTGGGGTGGTGGCACTCCTAGAGAGGTGCAGGACAGGACAGCAGAAGCCATGGACTGCTATGGAGGGAACCAGCCCTCTTCAGCAGCCTGAAGATCTGCAAGATGAAGGACCAGGCAGCAAGCACGTTAAGGGACTGCAAGGAGAAGGCTGAGTTGCCCTTTTGCATTAGAGTGCACAAAATTTGTGACAAGCCACTTAACACAATTAATATTAGCAGGTAGGTAGAAAGCAGAGCATAACAGTTAAAGGGCATGATAGAGAATGGATCATTTGACTCTATTAAAGTCAATGGGGCATGCTCAAATGTACCCTAAAGCCAAAGAAATCTCTTCTGAATCATTATCCTTGGGAAGTCACAGAAAACTGGTGAAAGGCAGGCACTGTGTTCTTACCATAGAAAGAGTCCAGGGAATCATTTATCAGCTTACTTCCTTCCCTGAAAAATGCCAGAGCAAATGTTAAGTGATCAATTTGTAAGTACATAAAGGAGAGCAAGGTGGTTAGTAGACATAGCAGTTTTCATGTGTCTCAAAATGGTTTAAAACGGGCACAGTATTTCACTATTCTCCAAGGCTGTTGAGGGTGCAACAAAGAATAACTGATTTGTTTCACAGCAAGGAAAGGTTAGGGGCTAGACTGGAGTTTAGAGCAACTTTGTACTTAATCACAAGTACAGCAAAATTCTACAAGAGTGCCTACAAAGGTTACAAATATTAAGCTGGTAGGTTTTCAGTAGTATGTCAGGTAAATATTTGCTAAAGAACATTTCAGAGTGACCTCTCCAATCTCAGAGTAAAAAGATGAAATAGAAAAAAAAGAAAATAGATATCTTCCAGTTCTTTATTTGTCAGACTCTGTGTTTCATCTATTTTAAAGGGGATTTTTCCTCACAGTTTCCAAAACATTTGTATTTTACTTATAGATTTTCACATACTGTTGTCAAAGGCAGTCCCAGACATCTATCATAACTCCTGTCAGCTCAGAACTCTATGGGGACCTTCAAAGTATTCAATGACTTTAAAACCTCAACTCACTATCCATATTAATTTATGAGAATACTAGTTTTACCTTAAAATAAAAGAAGTAGGTACAGCTCCCCTCACACTTTATGGTCCTATACAGAAAATTTGACACTGCGACCAAAATGTAATCCAAGACTCGGAAATCAAATAGAAAGAAATTTCATTTTGTAATACTTATTTTCAAGAGATCAATGAATTATTTTTAAATGTTCAGAACTGGTCATAAGGCAGTGAACAATATATATATTTTCTTCTAGTATAAAAAATAATTTCAATTAAAAAATGCCAAGTTGAAATTTGTTGTGTTTTAAAGCATCCTATTCTTATTTTGCATTAAGGAATTTAGTATGGTTTACATCAGCAAGAGTACATGGTACAAAGTAACAGGGATTTATTCATCCTGCAACTCCAGTCTTAGGCTCTTTTTGAGCTACTTTTGCATAACTGAATGAAAAGAAAATACAAAACCTTTTAATTAAGCCCCCTCTTCCATGCCTTCCTGGACCACCATTTGTCACTTACACGAGAGCATGCAGCATAACACCAATTCTCTTCCTAAAAGAAGCAATCCATATTTTTAAACCATTACCCCTGTATGAACCCAGAATAGCGGTAAATTATGCTAGAATTTATTGTATTGATCAATAACAGCATGACTGGGAAAAGAATGGGAACCACAATTACAACGACATTGTGCTTGGGTGAGTTTTAAATGTTCCTCTGACTGACAGGTTTGTTTCATGTCTCATACATGACAGGAGAATAAGGCTGTCATCATGATGTTGTCACAGTTATATCAATACCTGCTAGGTATTATTGAACATACATGTTTTTCCTCTCTTCAGTAAAGTGAAAAAGTTCAAAAAGTCAGAAGCAATTCCACCTTTTCTTTATTTCTCTTTTACCAATTTTTAATTATTGCATCACTGCTATGTATGCTCATGGGTGGTTTTGTTCTCCTTTTTTTTATTTAAATTGTAAGTACTTCAGTTTCAGTCTTTCAATACCTAAGCCCAGATTTACAAAAAAAGGGTCTCTCACTCTGTTTTATATCTTGTTTTCTCTCATTTTATATCTGCACCTATGTGTGCAATTTTATTCGTTTAAACCAAGATACTCCTAAAGATATCCTTATGTAGGTATGCATGCCTAACAAATACAAATTACGCAGAATCTAACCTTATAAATAACTGATGTAACAAAACATTTGAGGTCATGACCATCTTCAGCACTGCATGCCTAATATCCAGCATTTTTCAGGACTAGGACACCATGAGTAACAGAAATGATACAATTTTTATCTGCAACTACCTGTTGCCACCAAAAAAAAAGCAGGCATGCATTAAAAAAGCTAAAAGCAGATGTGTGAGTTGCAGAAAGATGGGCAGGAACATTTTGAAAGAATGAGGCTCAGTTCTGCTTGTATTTATAAAGTGTCCCCCTGTAAGAACTCATGGGGTTTATCAGATGTAAAGCTGCTCTACTCCTAACAACTCTTATTCCAGGGAACCTAAAGAACTCTCAAGCAGGATCCAATGTGAAATCCATGTAAGAATGCATGCTATGATCAAGCAAGCATAGTAAACATAACTCTTTATGTATATAATATTAGTAATTCATGCAGTAGTTTTTAGACAGCTTGAATATCATTTACTGGGATATTCCTTGAAAAATGTTAATCTGAAAAATTGAACTTAATTGTGCACAGCAGAGTGGAAAGTGATCATAGGCTGCATTATTTTCCTTTTTAATTTCAACAGACTATGTGATAGGGGTATTTTAAACCTTTTATTGTAGGAGAAATTATTTTTATACTACATGTGGGTGAATTAATGAAGTGTTCTCTTACAGTTAGGTAACATGGGAGATTAATTAAAAGCTTTTTTTTTTTTTTAAACCACAGCAGTACCTCTGAAATGATAATATTATATTAATTTTGTGAGTACATTTGAACTCTATCATAGGTCTTTTAATTTCAAATATGAGATTTTCCCTTTAGACATGGAATAAAGACAAGGTGTCTTAGTTGCTTGTTCTCCACTGAACTTCCTCCATGCTCTCCACATCCTGATCCTGTTTTTAAGAGTTCAATCTTCATCAGTTCTTCCTCAAATGAAATAGAATATTATACTTTGATAAAGGAAGTAATGGAAACAAATGCCTTTTCCTCTTAACTTTAAAATCAGTATTTTTAACTGTTCTAGCCAATTTGGAAAAGTCAGGCTCTTACAGGAAAACCTTGGTACCCAAGAAGTATCATGCAGAGTGAGAGGCAGAGGTTTCATGCTGCTGAAATGTAACTTATTTAATTCCCCAGCTTTCATTCCACCGCAGTGCTGTAGCAGGACCGCTGAACTAATCCATTACTGTGCGTAACGGTCTCGCAGGAACAGCTGCACAAACAGATTGAACATTACAGAGATCACAGGTGCTGGGATTTTAAGTCAATCATCTGTGCAAGCACAAATATTTAATGCCAGTGTCTCACATAACACCCTCTCAGACAGCGTGGAAACAGGCTTATCACAGTCACTTTAGACATTTCTTACACTAACAACCTATACTTTCTAAAAGTCTTATCTGCAGATCCAAAGGGTAATGCTAACAAATCTCTCTAAAAATCAATTAGGTTAGATCCCAATACTGGAAGGATTATTTGTGTGGAAAAGCGACAACTGTAAAAACAGGAAGCAATCTCACACTGAATACCTTCTCCTTGCTCTCTATTTTTTTTAACCATGAGAGTACCCTGTGTAAGGACTATATTTCTATAATGGAACTGTAAAAAACCAACATGGCTGGTGAATACTAAATAGCACTAAATTTCTAGTGTTTCTGGTGTGTGACGCAAAGGCAAGAAACCTCATTTACATTTATAGTCAGTGAACATCTCATGAAAAATTATGAAACTAATTAAGAAACTATTATTTGTTTTCACTCTTATCAGAAAAGCAGAAGGACCTGAGCTCTCAGAAGAAGAAGCTGAAGATCCATCATAGGCAATATTACCTTCCTACTCAAACTCTTCATTTAGAGGAAGAAGTCAGCTTGGATAGCAAACCCTTCATCTTTTATACTATATTATGCAAAAGAAGTTGTACTATTTTGCAATCAAAAGCATCCTAATGGTATGTATAAAATGACTCAGAAGAACATTTGAACAAGCCAGTGCTAATCATGACAAGAGAAATCAGTACTTGCAAAGCAATTGGTACCCACTGACCATCAGACCATCATCCTACTGCCTGCCATAGTATGGAGGATATGGCAAAAGAAAGAATGGCAAATCCCAACATGTTTACCTGACCTCACTGCAGACATCCAGAGAGAGTGAAAGAACATAGACTAAGCCCTAAATTACTCACTCTAAACTCTAGTGAAAGTGGTGAGTTTTTTCCCCTGGGCACACAGAAGCAGACAGTGAAATCTCGAGTGCCAAAGCTTCTGAACACACCCTCTGTGAATTCAACACATAAATTGAGGATTTCAAATTGATGTTTTCAAATTTGATTAACTCTTCACAAAGACTGAAACTACATTTACATGTAATTTACAAAACACAGTTAAGATACACAGGATATATCATCATATTTCACAAGACTACCAATAGTTGGGACTAATCTGGAGCCAAGTTCTGGGACTGCTGAAGTCAAAGACTACAATCCTCTTCCCTTCAATACGGGAAGATTGATTTTTGATATTGATTTTATCTGGCTGCACACCAACAGGGGGCTACTAGGAAACCCACAGCACATCCTGAGAAGAAACTAAACTGTGATCATTCATAGTGCTGCTTAAAGGCCAGAGTATAACCAACTGCTCCAGAGGCGTGACAGGGGTCTGAATGCAGAGGCAAACGTGCTGCAAGCCAGTTATCAGTTTCTCTGATTGGATATGGGTCTCACATGAGACTGAGCTCAGGTTTAGGTCTCTTATGACTAATTAGCTAATAGATGCCACAAATGAAGGCAATAATGCAAAAGTTGTAAAAGAAAAATAAGCCATAAAAGTGCTGCACTAACAGAAAACTCAGTTTTAGAAAGAAAACCAAATACTGTGTTCTCATGCCTTATGTTCTCTTTACATTAGAACTTCTGTATTTTGTCACCATCATAATTCTGAATTCAAACTTAATTTTCATTAGAAATGAGGATGACTTGTTCTCCCCCCCCTCCAGTGTTTGTTGATTGCTACAGGGGAAAGCAAGACAATTTTCTCTTCTTTGTCCTGAGGCTCCACTTAAGAGCTCAGCAGTGGTCTCCTCTTCTCCCTCTTTTTTTGCTGGGGTGGAGGAAGTGCTTCAGGAGCAAGACAGATTCACGTGGAAAAAAGGATTCCCCATAGCAGACTATTTTTTTTTTATTAATCGATCTCATACGAGCACAAGGCAGGATATACAACTGGACTGGAAAACCTAATGGGAAATGGGAACAAGGTGGTAACTGCTTAACCAACATTGCAGTAAAAGTTATTTGTAATACTTACATGACCCATTAAAAGAGAATGAGGTAAAGACTGAGCTAGATTAGGTAAGAAGGATGAAATCACTGAAAGCAGCTTCAGCTGGTCCATCTAATACCATTCAGCTCACCACATATAATCGAAAGCAACCTACAGGCTGACCTAGATTTTATTGTCAATACTCTCAGATACCTTTTCAACTACTCATGAAGTAGAGCTCTGGGAAGCTCTTTGTCCCTAAGTTCCCCACCAACTCCCACCCCAAAAGAAAAGAAAGACTCCAAATGCACCTGCTTCTTTCCACTGACCTTAAGATGAACTTAGACAGCTAGCTCAGACGGACACATCTCTAACACAGAGATCTAAATTTAGAACTGTGAAACCCTCCAAGTGTGCACTCCTAACCCATGGTGCACCGGGAGTAATTTGATGCAATGAAAGAGTTGGATAACATTACTTGGCGTTTTACATATCAAGCACATGAATGAACAATTACCACAGCTCAGCTGACACGCACTGAAATCTTAACTTGCTGAGTTGTACCTTGACTGTGAGAGTGAGCTGTTAATCATACAATATCCCCCAGCTCCTNACCCCCCCCCTCCATCCCCCACAAACACATCTGAGCAGCTCCAGCTATCCAAACTCTCAGCGCTTCTTAATTTCTCTCTCATGGGTACATTAGGAAACAAGAAGATCAGGTAGAAGACCCATGTTGATTATGGCTGAACAGACAAGGTTTGGATTCCCAGCCATGAACAGGGTCTCATATGTCCAGTTTGTTTTCATCTCTCTACTTTGCTGTGGATTTTTCATATGGTATTTTGCAGCTGTCTCATTGTATCAGCTTTAAAATTATTCTGTTATTCATATTGCACTCTTATACATACTGTCAAAGAGAATGTCATTCAAAATGATCTCTTTTTCCCCTTCAGAAGATGCACCAGCCACTGCTGTGAGTTCAAAAACATCAAAGTATTTTCTTGGTATCAATTTGTTCTGAGATATGCAATGGCAAATGTTATCCAGAGTCTTGTTTTGCTTGGCATTCTAACAGCCAGACTTACTTAGTGTTGTCTACAACCATCCTTCATGGCACAGTAGAGAGTGCTGATCTTAAGAGTAAAACTAACATGCAGAAAGCATACACTGCCTAGTCTTCCAATCCATTCCAAAATACTTTCATTGTTTTCCCTTGTGAATCCTCAGCTCTCTTTACAATTATTTTTTTACACTTCTGTACTCAACTTTGTATTGAACTCAATCCAAAATCTATGTAACTGAATAGATAAGACTGTAATATCTGCTTACATAGACACATGTATGTACATATATGTTCATAAATGTGTTAGCCTTCTGTGTACCCAGGTGACTTTTTTAACATATCTTCAAGTAAAAACAGATAAACATGTCTGAAGGCTGCATAATACTTTTTCATCAGTATCTGAAAAGTCCTCAAAGGTTATTCATGCTGAGGGAGAGAATCATAGCTTACCAGAAGTTTTAAAGCCAGACAAGGTTGGTGCGGTCATTCAAGATTCACAGCAAGACCCTATCCCTAGAAACACTTAACACTTTCGGAGCTTACCTGCTTGCAAGACATGCTGCTGAAGATGTGTTCACACTTTGGTTAAATGGGCAAAGCCCTACTGAGATCACCAGAGCTGTAACCCCAGTGTGATCTGGAATCACTGGTACAGGTTCAGCCATAGCAGTACAGAGGCAGCCTAGCTACTTGCTAGGAAATTTTTACAGTGACTAAAGCCCATATTGTGGGCTCTTTGCAGGAGCTCACTTTGCTTACTGAGCACCCCCCTAAATGAGGAGGGCTCGCCCCACCTATTAATGTGGATTGGGGTAATGAGCCAACACACCTCAGCTGTGGCACTGTGCTCTTTGGCAGTTCCAAGGCAGGCTGTTATTCCCCATCACTCAAGGAGACTGCAGCTGCACCAAGCAGGGTTGTGAGGGAGGCCGTGGTCCACAAAGCCCTGTGCCTCCTCAGTAAACCCACTCAAGGCAGGAACAAAGCATACTGGACATCTTCAGAAAAGCTTGATTTAGCGAAAACACAAATTCATCTAGCCCTGCCTCACACAATAAGGAAAAAACGCCTCTCCATTTGTTGTAGTCAGCACCTGTCTAAAGAGCTCCAGGGTAAAATTCCCAGAATAGCCATTATGCAAAGTGCTCAGTTCTGAGCATCAAAGGAAAAGTTCAGCAACTTTCATCCAAAACCTGCTTCCCTTGGGCACATCCTACCTCTTCTGACACGCAAGCGAAATGAGTTTCTTTTAACAGCTCTCTGTGCATGTTCATCACTTTGTGCAGTTCTGCTGTCCTCCCACCAGCCCTCCTGCTCTCTCTTGGGAAAACCTATCATTGACAGTAAAAGCACAAAAGGGATGTGGCAAAGCCACAGTTTCCCAGGTTTATGAAAGGGGTCTTCTGCTGCAGGACATATAAAAAGGAACACAGCAATATAACTGCCAAACCCTTGAAACTACAAATGAAAGACAGTATGGATATATTTACTTTGGCATTTGCACAGAGATGCCACAAGATGAATCTTGAGCTCATTCAGATTGCAGTAGAAGATTTAAAGGACTCAAAGTCAAAGAACAAATAAACTCAAACATTTTGAGATATTGGATACCAGCTCAACAAGTTTCTCTCAAAACACATTTCTTTTATAATGCCCTGGCCTTGAAACTTTAAAAGGAATGTATTTTAAAGAGATTCGAGAGCTCTACAAGATTATCTTTCTCTTGCTGAAACAGCCAGAAATAAATTTTCAAATGTCATGTGTCAGAAAAAGCATGGTTACCAGGGCAAAAGACATAACTCCTTTTGAAAACAGCCACTGAATTCGAATATCCGCCAACCTGTGCTCAAAACTGTGCATGACAATTCAGCTTGATACTGAGAGGTCCAATCCAAGAGATAGTGTTTGGGGAAATAGGAAGTTTTGAAAACTCTATTTCTGCTCCTCCAGGGGCTTCACAGAGATGAGCTTTTTTGTCTTGTAGCTAGCTGTTGAGTTCAATAACAATGAAACAATTTCAGTACTAATAGTACTCCTACTCCATGAATCTTAGTTAAGAAGCAGTGGACAAGTAATAATTCCTGGATTATAATCACAGCACTTCAGTTTCTGTGAAGTTGGATGGTTAAATATCTTAGTGTTATAACTGAGTAAAGCCAGGTAGGGCTTATGCCTATATCTGAGTAACAAGCAGAGATATCAAGGTATAGATTCTTTGTGCATATGTAACACCTTTACCCTAAAAGATTAAGTATGGCTCTCACATCTCTGATGTTCTTGGTCAACACATGAACAGTGTTCTGGTGAATCTGTAGAAGAAATTTCTTTTCTCAGCCTTAATGCAGTTGCAGCAGGGGTATAGCAACAAAAAAATGCATTTGAGTGTGATTAAAATCATCATTATTGGTGACACTTGGAGGAAAATAGGAGGTCTTTCGAAGTATACTGGAAAAATTTAAACTGAAATATTAGGTAAATATTCACTGAGAATAAAACATTGCAGTCAGCATAGGTATTGACCAGCTTAATAGTTTCTAAGAGACCATATTACACAGTAAGATTGTTTTCTAGACTGAAAACCCAGTACCATTATGCTGAAGCCCATGAAGAGTATCTGAGGCCAAGGAACTCATTACTGAGCAGGGCTTCATCTGAGAGAAGAGAAATCAATAAACAATGTGATTACAATAAAAATAAACTAAATTCAATATTCAAGAAACAATGACATGGAGTGAATATGCTGCTTGAGAAAAGGTAATAAATAAAACCATGATAAATAAAGCAATTCAACAGCCACAGCTCTTCATCAGCCTGGAGAATACCCCACATTTGGAAGTAGCAAATAAGGGCAGTTGTAAATGTGATTGGGGCAAACTTTTTTTGAATCCCCATCCCCCTGACTAATAGTTTTGACTTCAGAGACACATACTAAAGCCATTTGCTATTTACAAGTTTTATGGTAAGATACATAGTCTTTAAAACAATCCAGCAGTTTTACTGCATTTCTATCTTAACAAAAGGCTTATTAATTCCAATCAATTTCTGTAATTTACAAAACACTCCACAATAACAGTCTTTCTATCCAGATTGTGCTGCAACTGTGAAAAAAGCTATTGTTCATGCACATTTTCTGTTTGATAGTTAGCATTTGCAGAGTCATAGGATTGTTCAGATTGGAAAAGACCAATATCAAGTCCAACTGTTTACCCAACACTGCCAAGTCCACCACTAAACCATGACCCTAAGTGCCATGTCTAAATGTCTTTTAAATTCCTCCAGGGATGGTGACCCCCCAACCCGCATATTTTTCTGTTCCAGTGCTAGACTCAGCATTTTATCTTGTTGACTCTCATACAGTTGGCTTTGGCCCATTATTCCAGTCCAGATCCCTCTACAGACCCTTCCTGCTCTCCAGCAGATTGACACTCCTGCCCAACTCAGTGTTTTCTGCAAACTGGCTGACGGTGCATTGAATCCCCTCATACAGTCGATAAAGCTATTAAACAGGATTGCCCCCAGTACTGAGTCATGGGGAACACCACTCTGCAACACTTCACCTTGCAATAGTGATGGATGAGCTTCTAAAAATTTGGTATATATATAAAAACATTTTTCTTGCATAATTTTTTGATTTACAATGATTTTCTTGTTTAGCATGTTTGCAGAAATTAAGTAGGTAAAGAAGCTATTAATATACATTTCTACAACATTAAAGTTTACCATCTATTGAGTGACCTCTAGTGGAAAAAAGGTAAATTTTTGAATAATTTTTAATTGACATTGGGTATGATGGGATTTTTGGGTGTTAAAAATGTATTTAATTTGCGTTATATGTTTGACTGTGTAAAATGCAAAATGAATCAAGGTACACGTGAATTTTTCTCTCAAGATATATCCAAATACATTACTAGAATGGCAGGATGAAACCAGTCCCCAGAACAACAACAGTGATTAATTAATATGACTATTATGTTGCACATTCAGAGACCAGGTCTTTAGTTTTATTTAAACTAGGTAACTCTAAAATGGCAGTGTCTGAAATACACCAGTAACACACACCAAGCCAAACAATGTTCTTCAGCAGGGTACAGACCCTGCTATTTTCTGTGTTGGTTGAAACCACTTGATCATTACAAATAACCAAAAATTCTAACCACCACCTCGTACATTTTTATTGTTATGAATCAGTTTTGTCCACCCACAGATGTCACCTGGCTCCATTTCAACTCCATTCTTGAATGGATGTTGATTCTCACAAGATCCATGTTGAGGCATCACCAAAGTGTAGTGTCATGTGCTTTCTTCACATTTTATTTTGTTACCTAATTTTACCTCTCCAGTTACAATTATGGGTTTGTACTTTAAGAAATAAGACATGAATGTATATGTGTACATAGGACACCAATTTATTTATCCTGTTTGTAGGACGTGGAAGTATTTGAAAACTTATTCAATAGAGAGAATTTTGAGCATAATTTTCATTATGTATTCATCATGTCTGTGTTTGTTTGCCGGATTACTAACTAAATTCTCCCTCCTCTCCCCTGACTCTTGGTTTCCAGATTCATCTTTGCAATTAAGCCTTTGGTTCTGTAGCATATGGTAGTTGATGGTTTTGAATGAGGAGAACACAGTAGCATCTGGAGGGCTTTGATGAAAAAATATATTAAATACAAAATAAGCCAAAACTCTTTCTTGTAAAGATGCCTCTTTCAGTCAAAACTCCCTGTTAGAGAAAATATTAATGGGTCATTTCTAAGGCATCAGCATCTGAAAATCTTGGGCTTGCTATCTGTTCAGTTCAGCCAGACTTTTTTCATTATTTGCCAACTTTTTGGAAGGTTGGAGAAGCAGCCTTGAATTACTGTGTAATGCAATTAGAGCAAAGCCAGGGAGTCTGTGTACTGGAAACAACAAGGAATAATAGGACAAGCATGTAAGCATTGGACCTAAAAGAAGAAGATACTCGGGTTTCGTATACATTGAGTCCCCCAGTATTATTAGCCAACACCCTAGAATACATAACCTTTCAGTTCAGCTGTATTTCTTTCTCTGAGCTTACCCTTCTAGTGAGTACCTTGCACTATTCCCCATCCTTATACTACCCATACCTGCCCCAGACATCCCCCCTCCTACTGAGTCTCTTCCGCTCCTACCACTTTTGCTTGCCAGGGAGACCCTGCCTGATTCTAATTAATCCAAGTCAACATCATCATCCTGACATCATTACTTGCATTCCCACTCCTGTCCCCCTGGTCCCACTTACACAGTTAAACATTTCCTTGCTTAATGCAAAAGAAATAACAAATTCACCATGGGAAGGAACACTGAACAAAAATCCTGATTGATATCTTATTAGGCTTTACAAATATGTTCATTAAGGGTAGAAAATAAACAGCTTCTACACTGAAGTTGGATGAGACACACCATATTCATTAATCTACTTTGCGTATTTTTTTCCAACCCTTTTGATTACATTTGTTTTAAAAGTGAAGTGCACAAACTTGGTTCGGTTGATATATGGTAGTATACGGAAAATAAACAGGCTTTGTTTTGTTGAATTTACTGAAGAGATTTTATACCATTCCTGGAGCTATGATTGAATTTTTGAGAGTTCCTCCATTTTTCTAATATTAGCCACTCTTCCCATGAGCAATAGGGTGAAACTGTAAAGACTAGAACATCCCTGGTTTTAATAATGACTTTTAACAATTCAGCAAGATGAAGGAAGGTATGGCTTTGATCCTGAGTGGATGACCATGTTTTATACAATGCAATTTCAAACCATTTGTCATTCATGAATTATATAAAAATAATGAGAATGAATATTCATTTTATTACTTTCCTGTACCTTCTTCGTTCTGATTCAGAACTTTCTCAAAGTTAGACTTGCAACAGCTTTTTATCTCAACTTTTTGCCCTTTCCTTGTAATAGTGTTTCCATTCTCTATATCATATGAGGTCAGATTTCAAGCTGCTGACTACTTTGGGCTCCTACTGACTTAAGTGAGATTTTCTCAGAATTTCCCACTGGATCATTAGTGTCCTAATCTGGGTTTACTGAAGATTTAAAAATACATTTTTTTATTCTGTTTCACTTCTGTACAACAATTTTTACACTTTCATGGTGTTGCTAAAGAGCACATGGGCATTTTTGTTTGGGATTGAACGTGGAAGTTAGAAGATAGAGCCCAATGCCTGCTCCAGAAGACCATGCTG
Organism: Campylorhamphus procurvoides; assembly: GCA_013396655.1. NCBI lineage: Eukaryota > Metazoa > Chordata > Aves > Passeriformes > Dendrocolaptidae > Campylorhamphus > Campylorhamphus procurvoides. The sequence goes on along the minus strand of WBMV01003664.1, from coordinate 3,256,114 downwards.
GTGTAGAGGACTGTGTATAATGAATACATCACATGCAGTCTCCCCTGCACGATCGCAGTTTCCTGCAGGTTGAAGCACAACCCGGAAAATAGCATGCAAAGAAAAGAAAAGAAAAGAAAAGAAAAGAAAAGAAAAGAAAAGAAAAGAAAAGAAAAGAAAAGAAAAGAAAAGAAAAGAAAAGAAAAGAAAAGAAAAGAAAAGAAAAGAAAAGAAAAGAAAAGAAAAGAAAAGAAAAGAAAATTAACCAAAAATTCTTCCACTGAAATGTGTAGTACTGCTCTTAATGAAGCAGGAGATTTGTGAGATTTTGGTTTTCCACTAAAGCCTTTTTTTGGGCACATTTTCTTTTTTTTATATATTCTTAATCTGAGCTTTATATAGTCTGTTTAATCATTCTTGACAGAAAACCTCGTCTCCAATCCTATTTGGCTGAAAACACAAAGCATTACTAGCTGCAAGACTAGCTCCCTAGACACCCTTCCTTCTTTTGCTTATGTATCAGCCTTGAAAGCTCTGCAACAGCTTGTAGGCAATTTTAAGCTTGAGATTAACTATGTTTTTAAAAAAATGAAAATGTGTAATGGTCATTTTAGAACCATTCAGGTTTGGAAAAGTGAGCCCTGTTATTTTCTACAGTTAGAAAGTATCAGACTATGTTGGTGTTAAATATAAAGAAGTTTTGGGGATGAAAAAGCAGGGATTTTTTTAACCTTTTAAGTATGGCTTAAGAAATGTCTGATAAATAAACCCTTACTTTAGAAATGTTTTAAATGGACATATAAATATTGTGAGCAAATACAGTGTGTTGCTTTGTTTGTTCACTCTATATTTGTCCTTTATATTTATAACCATGAATAGAAATTAAAGCAGGGAGAGCACCAAGCACAGTTTCAGATCCAACAAAAAGCCTAAATTCCAGGAAAATGAGAATTCACAAACTTCAAAATTACATACCTCGTTGCCTTAGAATTTCTAAGTTCAAAGAGAATAGAACATTAAACTGATATGAAAAATATCAGAGGTTATAATGATAAATATAAATGACCTTATAAATAACAATAAATATAATGTATCTTTAATACATTATATAATGTATAATATAAAATACATAATAAATGAGAACGATGGACTAAACTGAAGCTGTCTGGTATGATGGGGTCCATTACAACCACTAAGGATTGCTGGCTAGATTACCCTTTTTCAGTTTTCTGCTGTGTTTTTTGCACCTTCCTCCCATGCTCAAAGTTGGCTCTGATGCCAAGTAAGATGTTAAATCAGCCAAATTCCTGGCCTGAGCCAATCTGGTCATCCTTCTTACAGGCTTCACTGCTGCAAACCTACACATTGCCTTCCACAGCTCAACTATTTTGTCACCTAAGTGGGAGATATTTCATTATCTTAGGTGTTCTCAGGACACAAGAAGACACCAGAAAAAGAAAAGAGGGTCCCATCTGTCTCTCATACGCATACAGTCTCTTGGATGGGATATAGCCCTGTTCAAATGAACTAGCTGTTAAAATTGTATTTATCTCCTGAACTGCTTATTGCACAACTTTTGCTGATCATCACTTGCTTTTTCATGCTACTGTCCTCTCTGTACAGTATCATCACTGCTCAGTCACCATTTGGTAGGTGGTGCCTCATTCTCCCTCTCATCTCATCCACAAGCTCATGAGAAATGTGGGAGCCACAACGTGACACAGACAAGCTGGCTGGATCTCTTCTGTGGGTCATTGTCAGCTGAGCTGGGATATTAAAGGTCCATTACAGCTCTGGATTTACATACAGTCACATGCATAAATACTATACAGATTTTTTTTTCAATAGCCTCTTAAATAGAGGAGGAAGATTTAAATCCTTTTTTTATAAAAATCTTCTAAAAGTGCTTAAAAACATCTGAAGAGAAGTGCACCAGAAAAAAATATATAAACAAAGTTTTATAGTAGAGAGTTCATTGGATTTTACCTTTTAGAGAGCATATTTTTGCCCTTTATGGCAAAAGAGATATTTTTGGCACCTGATTTTTCCCATGTCACGTGGATATGTTTGGAATTGTTTCACTGTACATAAGGGACTCATTACATTTCAAGGGCTGTGATTATACTTTGGGTCTGTCATAGGCTGCTTTACACAGGAATCCAGTGGTTTCAGACAATCTCTTCCTCAAGAAGAATCACACACTGCCAGAGACTGGAAAAACACTATCAGTTGGCTCCTTCTCTCTTTCTTCATCCTCTGCATGTGTCCCAGCTACTGATATAACTATAGGTTTTGTGATAGCAAGGGCTACAAAAGGAAAGGAAGAATAGAATTTACTTTCTTTTCTCTCAAAGTATAAACACGAGAATTTGCAACAGTCAACTGCTGCATGATCTGTCTCAGATCTCAGAAAACATACCAACAGGACAGTAATTAACAAAGAAACTGGGTAATTAAAGAGCGTCTCAAAACTGATTCATCAACTGTAAGGTCTGAATATTTTCAAATCCATCTTGAATAAATATCCAACTTCTCTTTAATGTGTGACAATTAAAATTTATATTTTCAAACAGAATAAATTTCCAGCTTCTGTTAAAAACAAGTAGCAAAAATCATGGACCACTGTGGTTGTTTGATCCCAAGACTCACCCAGTGTGTTTTATATGCCAGGAGTTTTTACAAGTGCAGTGTTAATTTGTAGGTAAGGTCAGAAAAATAAATGGACATAGTCCATTTGAATTAAGCCTATTTATATTAACCTATAACACAAAGGGAAATTCTGAGCCTAATCTACAAGCTTCTAGCAATCTGCTATTACATTAAGCATGATTAATTCGGTTATCTCTTCTTTATTAATTCATCCAATTACATTAATCAACTTTTTATTAGTAGAAAAGGTAATTAGGTTTTTTATCAGAAAAAAGGTCATCTAGACTAAAAACATAATTATGTTTACTAAGAAACTCTTTTGTTCAACAAAGTATTTGGCTAGTTCAATCAAAATGCAAATTATACTACTACGGGAGGAAACAAAGGACAGTACTTAATAGTTCAGTGTTCCAAGATTGCACAGACCTTGCTGCTACCAATTTATTTTGGGAGATCTCACTCTTGAAGTTCAATCTCATACCTCATGGATTATACTGCTACAAGCTTTTCACAAGAGCGTCTTAAGTCTGGAAGCAAATCTTCCCAAAAGCTTCAGTAGGGTTTGGCTGGCAGAATGCATGGCCCCCATACTTTTTCAGTACCCACGGTATATATCTGTATATCCTATGCCTACCAAACAGTAATTCTCTTGAAATTTCTCTGGTCATGACCACAGCACAGAAATACATTAGAAATGTTTAAATATTAGCAGTCTCTTTCCCCAGAAACTGCCACTTGCTTTCCTGCAAGGGGCTGAAGTTGGTGTGTACTACTCACCCATTTCTTGGTGACGCTGGTGCTGGAGCACCACCTTATAGCTGCACCTCATGTTCTCTCTACTGATGTTATTCACTGCATGGGGCCCTGATTTAGTCTTGCAGTTGGTGTTTGATCTGCCCAGTGTAAGCAGACTGTGGCCTTGACAGCAGTTCAATTCTCTGTGTGTCACAGTGCGTGTCATTGCTAGTCATGAAGGTTCCTGCACATTACAGTTGCAGGACCTGGGCTTTTCTTGGGTTCCTCCAGTTATCTCATGACCCATCCTGCAGAAATCAGTTCCACATGATTAATTTCAACATATTTGTGCTCTTTCTGTATGCTTCTTACTAAAATAAGTTGAGATCAGGGAGGAAACATGTTTCCATAAAAGTTAGACACCCTTCTTCATTTTTTCTTCAAGCCCTTGAGGCTTTCAAGTGCTTAAGAGATGAGGTTATGTTTGAGAGCTGAGCAAGGTCTTTTTGTATTCTGAGCTTTTCCATTTTCAAACTGAACTTTGGCATCTTAAAGAAGTATAGAAAAAAAATCACCATCTATGGATATTTCAAAAGAGCAGAACCCATTACAAAGTCAACTGCCTGCCACATCTACAATAATAATTAGACTTACTGCTGAGCCAAGCATCAAAGAATAAAATTTCATTTCTCAAATCCTATGTTCTTCTTTCTGTGACACTTGAAGAACAAAGCTTTGGAGAGAGAGGGAAAGGAAAGAATTTGCTTCTGGGCACCCACAAGCTCCTACAATGTGAGACAGAGCAACACAACCTCCAGCTTAATCTTAAATCCTGCTGGGAACTATGAACCTGTTACTGCTCTTGGCTCTTCTGTAAAGCCTGATCTGATGGGAATTCTCCAAGCACATCATCTGGGTTGGGCCCTTCAAGAGAAAGGAGCAGAGTAGTCCGCTTTTACGGGCTGGCTTCACTGCCAACTTCTAAGTATGCTTGCATCTCCATTTCTGTCCCTCCATCCTTGCCACCTTTTTCTCCCTCTAGATTTATCACCTCAGATATCAGCCCCAGCATGCCTGTGCTGGGCCACACCTGTAATCATTTTAGTATATTTATTAGTCTCTTTGGAAACAGTTCAACAGACTATTTAAGTATGCCTTTTGACAGAGCATGATCTTGAGCAAGATTAAAAAGTGAGGAAATTTTCCTTCAGTAGGAACCTGTCTCCCTGTCACTGCTCCAGCACCTGTTTTAGTCTTTTGTTAAGCATACACTGTAAAAGGAACTGAACTCCAGACCTTCCCCTCCACAGGCCCTGCACTTACCAGTCTGTAATGACTCCCCTTAGGAAGTCAGTCCATGCAAGGGGAACCATGGAAGTGGAGGTTAATGGTCATCATCTCAAAAAATACAAATAGCCTAGTAGTTATTTCACTCTGAACTGGGTATATGAATCCACACAGTGGAAATTCACTAGTGACCAGCCTCTGTGCTATGCAGCTGGGCAACACTATGAAATGAATTTAGCCTCTGGTAAATTACATTGGTTCTTTGAAATCAATAATTCTGGCCTGAAATCTGAGAGACAGGGAGATAGAGATGCTGTTTTACGCAAAGAGATTTTAGTTTGTTTGAAGACTCTAGATGGTATAGGAAAATTAGTTTTGTTACTCATATTAATGATGTTTACTGTTGTCATTTCTGCAAGTAAAAATACTTTTCATTTGCTGGGTGAGTGCAAAGGCAATATTTTTGGTCCTGGCGCATGTATTTACATTTCAGTAATGTAATTTTAAACCACCATGAACTTCAGATTTCTTCAGTAAAAAGTCATATTTTGCCCTTGCAAGATTACTTGGAGCAAATCCAAGATTTTACTTAAAAAGAAGCAAAACTGAGTATGATGCTTTATGACTTTTTTGCTGCAGCACTATAAGACTGAGACTAAGCTTCGCTATTTTTATCCCACTGATACTTCGTGGTGATTTATAATTCATCATCTCTAATAGGACATGAATAGTGCTGTCACACTCTCTTGTTCTGACCCCCTGTAGGCATGCATGGTTTAAAATCAGCACTGGAAAAGTATATCTGAAGATCCAAACTCTGAAATGACATCTTGAAATTAATATTTCAAATATCTGTGTCTGAAAGGAAAGAGAAATTCTTGTCTCTTGGTGTGTCAAGTTCTTCTGATGCTTTCTTCTTAGTAAATATCACTTCATTGTACTGAAGGGTACAAAGAATGATCAATTTGTATAGATCAAACATTTTATGCTTCTCACACCCAGTTTGTTCAAGACTGAGATCTAGTGGATCTCATAGCAGTCCAAGAGATTCCTATGAACTTTCCTACTTGCATCAATTAAACTTTGCCAAATCATGCACAAAACCCCCAACTCTTTTATCACCAAAGAGTTTTTGACCACATGGATCCCCATCTCTTTCTAGTTTCTTTCAGTACTTAATGTTTTATAAAAACAATCAGGGCAAATTTCAGAGAATAAAAGTGCTAGAAAAGAACCTGTTGATTTAAGTTCTAAGTAATCTTGTAGTGTTTTTCCCAATACCCAGTGCAATAGATCTTCAGTCTATTGCTGAGGTTCTCAGCTGTTATAATGGTACCTCATACACAAAAAGTAATATCTCATTATATATAATATTCCTAAAATTATTCATATCCTTCAGGATGTAGGCTGACATTCCCAATGGCCCTGAGGACCAAGGCTTTGTATAAATATAGCAATGTGAGAGCTGTCAATACATGATCAACAAGAAGCACCGTGTGGGAAGAGTATCTGCAGTCATCATGTACTTGGGGCATTTATTGTCACTAGCCACATATCAAATGTCACCGTGATGAGGAAAAAGGGTTACCAGTGATACTCACACCAAAACCAGCAGCGTGGGACACAGCATCACTTACAAGAGATGAGAATCAACAACTCCAGCCATCAAAACCAATGTCTGGATGCAAATTGACACACTAGGTGGTAGAAGAGGAATCCTGGATGAAACCCAGTGTAGCCTGCAAATACTTAGGCGTACCTAGGGAATGAAAATGCGGCCTGTATTAAATGTTCATTTGAAATAAAAGACTTTACAATTTGGTGTAGTATAACTTTCACTTTGGCAATTTAAAACTGTTGTTATTTTAAGGATGCAAACAGTTCTTTGCTGTTGATACGGAATGCATTCTCCCAGCACACAAACCAATTTCTCCTCCTGATTTATTGTTTTTTTATTATAGCAAAACAGCCATCTTTATAATAGCTATCATTCATAGAACTGTAGGGAACAGAAACTGACCTCTCCTATAAATATCCTATTACTAATAATTCTGGAGTTAGTTTTAAGATTTGCTTCTCTGGTAGATATAGCTGAATTCAGTTGAAAAAAAGGGAAATTGAAAATCAGTCCTAAATAGGGAGTGACAGACCGGTGATGTAGGAAATGCTGAATGAGCATAAACCTGGAAATGACATGGGCATATGAAACCCATTGGCTGGGTTTCCTCACTAAAATAACACCTTTGTTAAGGATTATTTATGACAAATTTGTGGCATCGCTGAAACTCTCCTTTGTAAAATAAATCCAGGAAGGACAATTTAGTCACACATAGCAATATGTAGTACATACCATTCTGGAATGTTTCATATATTCTTAATTTACTTTTTTCTGCCATATGTAAATCTTGGCTCACATAAATTAACAAATAGAAGATGTTTCATTTGATTTATATGATGAACAGGTAATTTCTTATGCTTAGCAGTTGTGCTTCTTTCTTTTTTTTTCTTTTCCTTTTTTCTTTTTTTTCCTTCAAAATAAACAAACTCTACTCTACTTTTAATACTTTCCATACATTTTTCTCAGGGATTATAATGACTTAAGAAGCATTTCTGTCTGTTCTGGAAAGAAGAGATACATGCATCAGTTCTTCTTCCGTCTATGGTTGGACGTAGGATAAAGTAATATTTATCCAACCTTTTGGACTCAGCTTTTTATCCCTTATTCCTGATATTTTACATCACAATACTTTCTTCACTGCTGCTACATCTTGCAGGCCCAAGAGGGGATTAAGCAGATGATAAGCAAAAGGAACAAATCTTTCCCAGATGAGGTTAATGGCAAAATTCCTGCTACCTTCCAGTGAGAGCCAAGATTTCCCTGGCAGTATTTTGCCAAGCTCTCTGTGAGTTGTCCAGTGGAATTCATCTGTTTTAAGCTGGTCTAAACCAACACACAGGTTGGTCTTAAATTCTCACAGTTATGAGGAAAATAAAGAGCTACCAGCGCAAGGCATAACATTTAACCATAAATCAGGCCCCAATTTTCCTCTGATTTCTGCAAATTTACCTCAGATATAAAGCCACAAGAGTGCTCTCTGATCCAAAACATTAACTGTGCTGGGAAGCCCAGCAATACTGGCCTGCTTTCCACGTGAGCCGATTGAACTAGCATAGCATTTTGCTACCTAGACAAGCATAAGGTCTCAAAAGAAAAGCATGTTGGCAATTCAGAGCAAACTTTTAGAAGTGCACAGGATTTCCAGCAAGATGGATTCCTAATTCTTTTTCCATTGTAAGAGGACGGTAACTGGTAGAACTTAAAAATTAGGCAAATATTTTTAAAAATGGATGCTTTTCCCGTTTTGTTTCAAGTCTGGTAACAACCAAGGTGGTGTTATACCTGAGAATTATGAACACATGTAAACTTGTTGGAATGAAACAGGCTTTGTCTACCTTTAAAAAACGGCAGGTGATATAGTGGCCTTTCCTGCTTTCAAATCACAGGAAGCTTAGGGCTACTTTTTATTTTAAGTCAACACTGCTACCTAAAATGGCCAGCAGTTATCTCAAGAAGTCCACACTGATTGCAGAAACAGGTCAGATTATTTGTTGGCAGTAAGGTTCATTGAGTTCCATCTCCCTATAATCCAGCAAACAAATGGCTTTCAACAGCTTTGATTTGTGCATATCTGATTGTTTTATGTAACATTTGGCAAACCCAATTTAAAACCACAAACTTCTTGTAAACCCTGTATTGTTCAGATGTGACTGAGTAACCAAATGACCAAGTCTTGCATTTAATACTGTATTCTGAAGCCTAAAAGAATATTATTGTAAAAATCAGCCTAAAAATACCTGTAATTATATTTGCCTTAAAAATGAAAACATTAATTCTACAACACTGCTACCACCTCTCATAATAATTGCATTTATGACTTGTACCTTTGTTTTCTTCCTGTGACTCCCTGGCCAAACTACACCACCGATTTTTCTTTATCCTCTTTGAACATTGATTTTATTATTCTTGTTGCATTTAAGTCTTTGTAACTTCTGGACCAAGTGAATGCTTGAAGTTACAAAAGGCCACCTTCTTCATTTCTCAGTCTTATATTTTGAGTAAAACCATAAGGGTAACCCTCCTTTAGCACATCCAAAATGGAAAAGAAAAACTAGTAAGAGATCACTTCAGTAATTCAAGTTCAAAGATTAAAAACCCCACAATTTCCTAAATCAAAATTATTTTTAGTGTTACACTGTCTATGCAATCTGTAGTATCCAAAGTTTCAAAATGGATGCATGTCAGGCACTGATCACTCAATTTGGTCTCTCAAATTACTTTTTTTCTAATTTTTACTAAGAGCCTTATATTAGATAGTAATGTATACATTCTACATTTTTATGCTAATTGTGAAATACATGAATAGAAGTTTATCTAACACAGAAAATACTAAGCCTTCATTCATATCACTTTTCTGAGGGTAAAGGTAGGCACTCTATAGCCTTAGAATAGCCATATTTATATGGACTGTAATCTGGCTGTCCTTCCTCCCTTCAATTTTTGCAAAGCTGTAGCCTATTGAAAGCAATTTTCTATCGATAGCTCGTTCTGAGTTACGGTTCCTCCCAAGACTTAACAACTTATTTTCATATCACTTTCACACTTTCTGATTCATTAAAATACAAATTCAGCCCTCAAAATAGAAACTTGAGCTTTTCAAAGAAAACGTGTGAAGAGCCTTAAAATATGAATGCAAAGAACTTATTCATAACACCACTGGCAAGATTCAGTTCCTGTTCCCAGACACTTTTTTTAATCCAGAACTTTTGATCTGACGAAGTTCTGTTAGTACAAAACAAAATCTCTGTCGAATAGTGCATTCCATGGCTAAAAGTATGAAGTATCATATTTATTGAGATCACAGAACAAAATACACACTTTTGTTTATCCAATGTTACTTCTTCAATATTTATATTGAAATGTGAAAGAGTTATAGACATTATCCATTCCCGTGACCTGCTGAGAGGTTTCAGACCTCCCCTGGGCAGCGCAGAATGACAGTGTTGGTGCCTCAGGCTCACTCACAGCATCCTGAGAGGATTCCTACATACTCGTTTGTGTTGCCCAGACACTCACACCTCCTCCCCACAAAACAGCTGCAAACTGCTCCAACACACAGAGAACAATTAGTGGTTTGCTCCAGGTGAAGCCTATGGCTTGTATCCTTGCCCTTGTTTACTTTCTTAATGGCACCAAAAATAATAATAAAGTTCCACTCATCTTGAATATCCAAAACTGATAAGTCACCAGCTACGAAGAGTGAAATATCTTTTTTTATATATATATATACTTTGTTTTAGGCGGCCTTGCAGAACTCATCATAAAAAGGAGACAGAGGAAACAGTTATTTTCTCAGGACCCACTTAAGTGCAAGTAAATTCCCTTTATGTCTGTGTGTCTGTTTACAAACATTGTGTCAGGTTCTCAGTATGAGAGAAAACTTCCAGTTTTGACTAGTATTTTAAAGATGAACAAAACTTTCCAGCCTTATTGTATAATCTGTATTAGTAGTGTCAATTAAAAAACAGCTAACCACAAGCTCAAATAACTGAATGTTTTACAATTCAGTGAAAAAGAAAAAAACCAAACAGCCATAATAATAGGTTCTTCTTATAACTCCTAGTATCTTCCCATAGATCCATAATATTTTCGTAGACATACTTTACCGTAGTAACTAGTAGTCCATTTTACCATCTAAATCTTGACTTACAACAGGCATTAAGGCTTCTTTCCAGGGAGCTAACACATCATTGCCTTCCAGGGCCAGTATTGCCTTGGAGCTGTTGCTGAGTTAATTTGTCCTCTGGAGATACTGCTTCATGCTCTGAGCTGAACTACAGCTCCTTGTGAGCTGGCATTACCAGATGTGAAATAGTAAGCTTGTAGGAGAGAAAGAAAAGTCTGAGGTATTACCTTTGGCAGACATATTTTGAGCCCAACCACATGAGTGACAACCAGAATGCTGCACCTCACAGATATAAACCACAAAGCATGGAGCAGTTTCCCAAAGCTCCAGTGCTGATGGAGCAGCTCCCAGACACCTGCATGCCTGGGAAGGGGCACTGTGGTGCGTGATGAGCATTACCACACCACTTTTGGTCTGGTACATTTACCCCGAGGTAGGGATCTCAGAAACTTCAATGAAAGGTTGAAGGCAACTCTCTTTTAGGCTGACATGATGATTAATGCCTGTACTGGCCACAGTAGAGTCACACTTAATTTACACCTGTGTAAACAACTGGAGACACAGCCAGAAAGACCTGATCCTACTGGAGCATAACCACTTTGGCAGGTTTATCCCAATGTCAGTGGGAGCCTGCAGCAGTCAGGTCCTGTTTTAATAATAATGTCTCTAAGGCCCTGGAAAGTTNAAAAAGCTCCCTACGACCCGGGAAAATTTAAAAAAAAAAAAAAAAAAAAAAGAAAAAAACCCCAAAAAATATCTATCATTTGTTGACACTGTGATATTCTCTATTCTCTTAGCCACCTTTAGTTATATTTTAGCATGGACAGAGAGAAAATTATGTGATTTTCCAAAATCCTTGCCATTTTATTCCGCTTATTATAAACGGATAATCTACAGGAGTCTGTTGTAATCCCACTTTGTTTTTAAAACAAATCCAAGGACCCAAATTTCAACAGTGTGCCTCTTGATTTACACACCCTCAACAAGGTATTCGATAACCTGTGTTTCAGAGCCCCCCTTCTTTGGTCTCTCTGGGCAGTATGCTCTGGGCTCTCAGCCCTGCCCAGTCCTCCTGGCTGAATTCACAGTCATCATCCACTTTCAACATTTCACCACCAGCAGTGACAAAACAACTGCAACACTGTAAAGCCTCTTTGTGCCTCTGTCTTTCAAATATTCATCTCTGTACTCTTGTGAAGCTGTGGTGTTACTTTTGTGCTGCTTCTTCCTTGGTCCTTGTCTGTCAGATCAATGCATTCATTAAGGAAAGCTTCTCTGCCCAGATGATGAGCAGACGTCATAAAATTGTTATATTTGACAGTTCTTATTACAGGTTTTATATGGTGGCTACATTTCTGCCACAGAAAAGACTCAAAAGACTTCTTGATGTACAACCTTTCCAACAAGAGGAGGAGCGTAATTAAAGTGTATTTTCTAGAAGTCTCTGCTTTGTTCAAAGATGAATCCAAACCTCATTCCTCGCATTCCCTTAGCTTTATGGTAATTTTGAGTAGAGTGAAGTGGGCTGCAAATATCTTTACAACTGTTTTATATTACTTGGATAGATAATTATCTAGTTGTGCCAACAAATGCATACTTAGCCTTCCACCAGTGAAAGAAATGATACGCACTTCTAGACATAATTGTATGCAGATGAAAGAGCAGGAGTAAAATTTTGAGAGCCAAAGTGAGATCCCTTTGAAAAATCAAGAACTTAATTCTTCTCACCCCTCAAAGTTAAGATTAAGTTTTAGGATGAAAAGTTTTATATTATATAAATACCTTTTCATATTCTGTACGAGTCAAGAAAATTTTGAGGCTGGAAACTCTGCAGTTATATGGGAGAGAAAAATTTTCTCTTTCTAGTGAACAACACTCAGGACTGCAGCTTAGCCCCTTGGAAACACCGTAGCTTGCCCTTGGCACAGCACAATGAATATTGCTCTTCTCTACTTTCAAAATGTCAGCCAAGTTCCTGGGAAGTTTGTAAGGGAAAAAAAGAGACCCTTGAAGGACTATTCTGCCCAAGTTGCCTCTGCAGCACTTATCTTCTGAGATCGTGCCTGGGCTGTCTGCAGGGAGGATAACTTCTGCCTATCTCACAGTAATCATTGTGGTATGTTGGAATGAGTTAAATCCAAATGTCTTCATCTTAGTTTTCCATACTTTACAATACTCATCTCTTTGCACTGCAGAGAGTGGTCAAAGAGGCAAAAATTCCACAGTCTCTGATGCCCTAAATGTCACCATATATTTAAAGTATCTCCCTCTGTTCTCACTGCTTACAGACTTGGAAATGTCCCCATACAGACACCAAAGTGGCACTCCAACAAGACAGTTCTCAGTGCCATTCATCACTATTCATCACTGATCCAGTGTATCACTGGATTGTATCTCCCTACTCCTCAAATTATAAGAGACCGGTCCACAATTCGGTCACTAAAAAATATATGACCCAGATGTGGCAAACTGTATCAAAGATGTATCATTGTGGCAAAATGCAGTGCATGTCTTCAAAAGCCACTGGACAAGGATAGGTTCTCTTTTATTATTTGAATAGTAATCATCACATCCACAAGCTTATCTGTTTTAAATCATCAATAAACTACAACATTTTAGGGAGTTTCTTGGGAAATTTTTTTCACATCCTTTTTGTAAAGAGAGAGAACATCATCTCCTGCAATGTCTTGAGACATCCTTGTTCTAGTAAGACAAATAAGTGAAACAACAGAATATAAAAACTAGCTTAAAAAAATTTCGGTGGCCAAATCAAGCCTTAGGTGAAAAATTCCTCTATGTAACAACATATGGATTATCCCTCAAGTGGATATATTTGGATGCACTAGATGCTAAATGAATAAACAAATTCACATTAAAATCTTATTGCTTGACCTGTTGCCCTTAAAAAAAAAGAAGGTGTCTTGCAAAAAATTAATTATACTCAAAATATAGTCTCTTAGGCAGAGAGAAGGATGCAAAAAATGCCAGCCCATGGCTTGTTTATGACAGTCAAAGACAGATGTGGGTAATGAATTATTCTGTGTGAATCAGCAGAGTAAGAAAGAGCCAGGGCTCTCTGTGAGTCAGGGCTCCTCTCACCAGTCACAGTTACCACCTGGAGATTTGACATCCCCGAACTCATTTGCACACAATCCTCTCCCATAGCTCCTTCCAACAGACACGGAGCACGTTTTTCCTGCCACCTCGGGTGAAGTGCAGATTTGGTTTGTCATTTACTCATTCCTTCCTCCCCAAGGTCTTGTTTCACTCGTTTTGAAGAGAAGCATTCCTGCTACATACAGGCCAGATTTATGACTAAATTTGGGCTTCTGTGCTCCCAAGTGTGGAAAAAAACAGCACAGTTTTCAAAGCCCTGAGATACGGAGCAGCAGAGACAGGCTCTAGGCAGCAGGAGAGAGGTAACATTTACATGTGGCAGGCAGCACCTTTTCAAGTTTATGAAAGTCTTGCAGTTCCCAACTTTTTATTTAACATGGAAGTTTTCGTATACCTGTTGCTAACACTAGTAATCTGAAATAAAATTATTTGAAGCATATTTTAAGAATATCTAAATCAACCTAATAGTTCTGGGGGTTACTTTTTGTTTGTTTGTTTGTTTTGTGAACTTAAGGCAAGAAATGGAGTGAGGAACAAAAAGAATAGACCATAGTACAATAAAGGTGGAAATCACATCATTACCTCTCTCTAGATAGATAGATAAATAGATAGATGCTGGCATAGGAACTGCAGAGGGATAATTGGTGTCACTTGCTTTTTGTTCTGGGCAGTCTGGAAAGGTTAATCATGATTAGCAGCTGTTACGTACTCAGTGTCATCTTAGCAAGTGTATATGCAAACATATATTAGTAATTGTTGTTTTAAAGTGCTAAAATGTAGGATACTGGTACAAAATAAGAATATATTTTATGCAAAGCAAAAATACATAAGTATATTGTTCAAGATTGTGTTGTAGGTTGGTTTGGAGTTTTTTTAAAGTTAATATAGCTTAATTAAGCTGTGGTTGTGAAAGCAAATCGTGAGCATTCTTGAAATACATGTTTTTTCGTAAATCCATTAGAGCACATAACCATTATAAAATCTGAGCATCATGGAGTAATTAACAGACTCTGGTGTCACAATGAACATCCAAACAGCACAATCATGCAAACAGGAGGTTTCTTACCCATCCTTGTCTGCAGGCAGTTTAAACAGGATGCGACTCCAGAAAACCACCAGATTGCACAGTCCAGACAGTCCTGCTTGCTACCAAGGGTTTCATAATGTGCTGTGGCTGCAAACTGGCATATAGGTACATCCCTCACACTGCTCCACTCACACCAGTGAACTTATGGCAAGATTGAATTTAGCATAATATGCCTAACACGAGAGAAAGTCCAAAGCACTGGAAAAAATGAAGAATACCCATTTTAGGGACAGTATTGTTTTACCTACTGAATTATCTCTGTTAAAGCAATATCACTAATACAGTAAAAAGTTAAGAGTTCAGAAGCCTTGCAAGGACTTCTTCTAAATCCTAACCATTATCCTCAGCAACTATGTATAATGGATGAATTTTATCCCACATGGAGAATAATTACCCTTTGACTTTGAATTTGCAGAGCAGAATTTAAGAGCTGCAGTCTGTTTCCCACATGATAGAAGACTAAATATTTCCATCAAGATTGCCTAGTCTCAGTGATATTTTTTTGTCACTGCATTGTAAAACCTCTAAAATATTCGGAACTTTAAATGTTTCACAGTGCTGAAAGTATCCCTTCTGGATTTACTGTGACATCGCAGAACCTTTCATAGTCTTCCAGCCACACAATGCAGAGTAGTTGGTCTTCCTGTGCACATCTAAAAATATTATTCACAGCTGTGCTTGGACACACATTTTAGGACTACTATAGACAGGGCTGGATGTAGCTGCCTGTGACTGCAATGTGGGTGGGAGGCTGTGCAGAGACATTTATCGTAAGAGGAAACTCTCCCCTCCTCTTTTTTATTTCCTTAATTTTTCCTAGATTTATATAGGATACATGAAAGGTGCTCTAGTTAAAATGTCTTTAGTCCTAAAAATTCCAGCAGTGCCAAGTCCCCATCTGACAGGCTCCAGCTCACTTGCTCAGGCTGTATTTTGCAGTATAACCTGCAACAGCAGTTTCCCTGTGTCCCCAAGTCCCTGGGTTTTGCGGCCTCAGAGATCCTCATAAATACTTGGGAAAAATAAAAATAACAACAGAACTGTAGAAGGTCTAACAGTAAACTAATTTACTACTAAATCTCTGTACTTAGTAGTTTTTGAACACTGCATGTGGTCAGTACCTACAGTACTTACACTGTAGGATGTTCTATACCTGATCTGGGAGACCCCTATGGCAAAAACCGTGTAGCATTCTGTACTTCTTTATAAAGCAATTAATTCATAACCTAAACTAGAATCAATTTCAAGAGAACAATTTCAAGATATGTCATGGCATTTTATCAAGTCCTATCCAATTCTATTGAGGTTCACACAATAGTCAATTACCACGACAATTATTTAGCATTTGTTCACAGTGGGCATAGTTCTGTGATAGTTGTAACTTAATTGCTGGAAACAACCAGTTGGGGTTTTTGGGCATCTTTTACAAGCATACTGAAAGTGTTCTTTCTCAAGAGAGATTTTAGGCCATATGAATGCACCTGATGGTTAAATAGGAAACTCTATCTGTAACATCAAGTTGTAACTATTGCATCATTTGGAACAATGACTAAAAAACTCCAACAAATTAAGCCTCTGCAAAAGGAAACTTTTTGTCATATACACAACATTAGAAAACAAAATATAGAGGTTACCAGCTAGATTTCTACCACATCAAATTTCTTGCCTGTTTTGCTTCTGTAGAAGTAACTGAGAACAAACACACTGAGGTCCAGGGAAATAGCCTGGTACTCTCCAAGAAGCTCCACTGGTACATTTCAACACTGATCCACAGAGAAAAAGAGCACCTGAAAATAAAAAAGTTAACCAGACATTCACTGTATTAACACTTCTTCTCTATTTCTTTGTTAAGTAGCTCTGGAAAGCAAATGCCACGGCAGAGGAAGCAGTCCCCTTTTCTCTCTTTGCTTGCCCAGCAGCATCTCCTTTGGTATCTGTGCCAGAAAGGTGTCCACAAATACAGTGTGGGTGCTTCTGGCTACTCCTGACACACTGTGTCCTCCCACAGCCTGTTTGCTCTTAAATACCTAGTGAAGTGATTCATATGACTGATAAAACTCCCTTTTCCATTAGGAGAAGCCGTGAAATGTAGAGCAACCTGGAACTTGCCTGACAAAAATGAATCAATGGATAATTGTGCTTACACTGGAAAGGAAGCAATTAGTCAATTCCAGCATGCATATTTATTTACAAGAGTAGATTATGAAGGCAAAGCAAACTGTTAGGCTCTGCTTTCTAACTTTCTGTTGGGATTTGCCTTCAGACTTACCTGTGTGCTTTTCAAAACACTGCCAATTTTGATAACAAAAATAGCAAGTAAACAATGACAGAAGTTGGTGCCACAGGAATATTCTTTATGAAGAAAGCACGTGGCTGAAGGTATAGTTTACCCAGCACCTGGCACCTAAGCCTCCTGAGCAAAAGTTCTTCCTCTCACATTATTTTCAGTCTCCTTCAAAATCAACACATCTTGAATAGCAGGACCTGATACAAAGGAGAGGTTTGGCTCTCTGCAAAAAGCCCGAGGTCCCCAGCTGCCCACTCACTGGGGTTCATGAAACAGTCAGCATGAAGGGGTTTGAAAGTCCAGGGGACATGTGCCTTTCCAGAGTAAGGCATAACCTTGTCAAGAAAGTATTTGTTGGTTTTACATAAATCCAGTCTAATGGCATCATTCCAATGAAATCAGTGGTTATGAAATTTACATCATTTTTGTGAGCATCTTTCGTGAACCATTACTATCAAGTAAGCAAAAAATATTCAGTGTCTATCCAACTGACTATAGCTCAATAGCTATTTTCAATAGCTATTGAAAATTTTTTATCACAATTAAGTTTCTCTGTGAACCTCTTCTTTCTGATGGAAGCAAACCGTGCAGAGTTCAGACTCCCAGAATTCAGCTCCTTGCCAAATCCACATCTGAGACAATGAACGATGATCTGTTCCAAAGTATCTGGCTTCAACTGTGGGAGAATGCAAGATACAATACAATATGAAGGCATTTTTGATTTATAGATAAAAATGTGGACTATGCATAATTCTAAGTGCTCTTTACATTGATTTTATGCTCTTGTAACCTCTCTCTTTCAAAGGGTGAGTGTCTTCAAAATACAAAACACTTGTAAAAGCAATGATTTTTAAAAGGGTAACAAGACATTAACCTAATCTTTCCTGTTTAATCAGCAGACAGAGCAAATGGGATATAACATGACTGTCCACATCCTCTGTGGCTTGAGCTCAGGAAGAAAGATGATAGGGAACATGTTGGTGAAGGAGGGAAAAAGGAAACAAGACTTTTTATGCACAAAGCACAGCTCTGTTATCAGGATGATTAAAGTCATTTACTGTAAAATAACAGCTTTCCAGATCCTCCCAACATCCTGAACTCATTCTGCTGTTCAGTGGTAATTAGATGGGTTTCAAATGTTTTAAAATATAAGCCTGTTTATGGAAAAATGTTCTGCTAATCAAGATGTCTTGGTTCATTTGGTACAAGTTTTCATTTCTATTGCTTCTAACATCTGTTGTATAGGGAAGCCAACAGAGTTTTGCAAAATCATAAGTAATACCTCTGCAACTCCAAGCTTGTTACAGCTTAAACCAAAACATGAAAGAACAGAAAATTCTATAAAAACAAGTAAAGATAAGGTGGCTATCAGAATTCTCATTTTCCTTGCATCCATGTTATAATTCTGATTTCAGGGAGTGGGAACATGCCTCTCTGTTTGTGCAGGTCTGGGTTCATGTCCTCCAGGACATGTTGAAGAGTCAGCATAGCTCTCCTGTAGCCCTGAGAAGAATTCTGACCTTTTTTAAAAAAAGTTTTAAAAAAAGAAAATAGCAGAGCTACCAGCAGGACTTGTTTTAGATATCTCCTTTTGCTTTCCTTACAAGTCAGAGCTTACAAAGGAAATTTTCTGGTGGCTAAAAGATTACATGGTTTTTATTTCATCTTCTGTTATTAGTATTCTTATTCCAAGTTTTCCTAGTCCTTTGAGGCACTGAACTGTTGGTCAATGCCTATTGATTACAATGCCATTTTTGTCCCATCACTCATTTCACCGTCCCAAACACCTTTGCAAATGCAATCTGCTACTTTCCACACTGTGGTAAGGAGATGAGACCTGTCCCCTGCAGCCCCTGCTTGCCAGCTCATACTGGTGAGTTGTGCTCTCTCACACAGATTGGGACCTCTACTGCAGGGCCATGCCATCACCCCAGTCATGTTCCAGAGTTTCTTTCCCAGGGCACTGACTCCTGCTCAGGAGTTTTGGTCAGCAGCTCAAAATTAGAGTACACCCTGGGGCTCTGCAATGTCAAATATACTCCTTGGGTTTTGACAATGAGTTTTTTATAACTAACATTTTGATACCATTTTAAAAGAAATACAAATATACCAAATGTTATTACCCATACTAATGATTTGGGCATGGATGGCAGGACCCTGATTGCACTAATAGACCTCACTGTCCTTTCCTAGTCTCTTCCGGACCTCCTCCCACCGTCTATTGTCCAGGAGTGCCATATCAGCTCAGCCTGAGGCTATCAGTCCATGCTGTGGTGACACTGCGGCTGTGCCAGTCTCCAGCCCTACCTCTGGCCCTGCCTTGATCCTAATCCCTGAGTAGCCTGCCTCCAGGGTGAACTCTTTGGGTGTACCCTGTAGCTATGTCTCAGCCTTGCCTTCTTTTGCTGCTGCTGGGGTTTCCCTGCGTGGATGCCAGGCCACTCACAGTGCCAGGGGCTGCCAGTGAGTTCTGTTGAAGCAGCACTTGCAGTGACTGGAGGCTGTGGAACTGCACCCAATGGATAAGAGTCACCCTTAGCTCCTAGCCCCTCGAGATACCCTGGCAACACACAAGCTACAAGGGTTAAAAAAAGACCTGGAGATGCCTTGGCATATGCAGATGAATCACAGAAATAGTTCATCAGTGGACAAGATTTAGGAACTAGAATACAACTTTTGAAGGAGGCAAAACTTAATTAGCAGGGTTTAAAGGCAGAAACTTTGCTGGAGGGATTGTAATGGCACAATACAGATGTGTGTATGCTTATGTACATGTGGTGGAGGTTCTGCTTTCTCCAGAGCTGAACAGAGCTTTAAGATTCAAGGAAGTGTGGATTTCTTTACACTCAGTTAAGGGATGAATCTTTCTGCAACCCAGTAGCATGATATAACCTGCCAGGATTAGGTGGCAGCCATCTGCTCCCTAATTGAGCCTGGGTGTAGTCAACTGCGAGGCAAAGTGAATTACCTGCATCACTAGAGCCCAATGAAACTCAAACCCAGTGCCTGCAGTGAACTACACAGCGTAGGCAGCTCAAGCCAGATCACCTCATCAAATCCTGTCTCCACACACAGCCACTGATTAATAAGGGCAGCAACCCATCACAGACAGCTCAAGGAAGGCAACCATCACACACCCACTGGAAAATTTGTGTCCAGTTAGATTGGATATTTTATGAGTGAAAAACACATGTCGTGGATGTGCCAGTGCAAATATCCACACTCCATCCTAGGGTTTAAAAAGTAGAATCGTTCACTGTGACCATTTGTATCAAGACTGAGCAGACAACAGCTGCATTGTAGTAATTCCTGACTCTTCAGAATGCTTCTAATCAAAAAAATTACACAAGGGAACAAATGGATGCAGAAGCAGCAAGAGACCAATCAAACAACACTTTTAACATTCTAAATCAGACATGCCTATAGAAGATGCTCTACATTTAGTAAACTCAGATCACAGTCTCGGGTCTTCTGATTTACAAAGAATTTGGTTTCCAAGTAGATTCAGTTCATATTAATAATAATTGACATTAACCTTCTAGGTGCTACAGTGCTTTTTCCTACCATCTATAAAGGCAAAATTTGATAGCCTCTGTAGCTCAGGGTTTTTTGGAAAAGATACGTCAACTTTTTGCTGTTTTCTTTTGGTAATGCTGGAAATCTGCTTCTTATAAACAAATTGAGTCAAATGGTGCAAACTCTGAGTTTTGGTTCATCTACTGGGCTCTAACATGAACATGAAATCCTTGTTTGTTACAATTTCAGAAAGTTACCATCTAGATTTTCAAGGCTGAAAGCTTCCTATGCTTATCACTCCCTGCCCCCCTTGTTCTCATACCTTTCCTTAAGTTTTAGTTACAGTTTGCATCAGATACACTGCAAGGTTAGATGGACCTCGGCATGACACAGTGTGAGTAATTGAAGGAAAGCGAATTTCTGAAACAGATTTGTTATTCTTTCAGAGGCACAGAGCTTTAAACATAATTTCTGTTCAAGTGGAAAGCTCACTTTTTTCCCCTTTATCTTTTATTCAGAAGGTTACTTACCTTGATGTTTTCACTAGAATAAGTATTTTGAACATTTCAGCAAGGACTCTTGAAAAAGTTTAAATTGAATAACTGAATAACTTAGTTTAGGGTATTCATCAATATGTTAAAAGCAGTAATCTTAATAATCATATGTCCAAGATGGAATGTAACAGACCAGAAAAGAGCATCATAGAGGATGGAACAAATATATTTTCCAGAAGAAAAAAAGAAGGGAGGTGGGTGTGAATTGAACTACAGCACTATATTGTGGTGTCAATAATACCAATATCAGCAACAATTTCCCTGCATGTTCCATTGCAGGTGGAAATGTCATAGGCTTAAGTAATTTGGGAATGGTTTCTGTTTGATTTAGACAGAGGGGCTTTGCTAGACTGTTGGCAAAAGCAAGAACAATTTACATTTGTATTTGATCATTAACGAAAGTTCAGACAATGCTCAGTTTGGAGTGATGCTTTAGCAGATACATACAGGTGGATGGCAAATTCACCGAGAGGAAATACCAAGCACAAGAAACAGTAGGAGGGCAGCTGACATTGTGAAACAGCTTGCAGAAATGCTTTTTTTAAATTTTGATGCCAAGACATATTCTCTCCAATTTCACTATTGCTCATATAGATAATTTCCTTTGAAATCTAAATCAGTTCAAAGCAAAGAGTAGCTGCCAACTTCAGGTAACAGATAATAGATCTGCACCAAGAACCTCAATAGATCAATGTAATTTTGAAATGACTGCTGGGACACAAGCGACCCTGTCACATGGTTATACAATAAGAATCTGCCAGCTAAACAAAACTGTTTGTATTTAAATGAAATTGCTTCTTCCTTACCAATGATGTTTACAAGAGATGAGCAGTGATCAGAGCACTTTCTGTCTGCATGGGAATCCTAAATTTCTCCACTGTTTTGTAGGTGACACCAAATGGTTAATGGAAAAGACATTATGTGACCTGAACTTTTGTCAGACAGATTTGGAATATCCATAGGTCATTTTATTCAATAAAAAATTTACCTTAATTTTTTTTCTTTTTCTCTTTTATCTGGTACACTGTAGTTCTGGAACAAGCAGTCTAACAGCCCTTTATTTGTTCTATCGCATATCTCAGCTCTCTGTTCCTACATGACTTTCATTTACCTATCAGTACAAAATGTTTGATTAAAATAGACATGGGTGGGTGTGTGGCAAAATTGCACTTTAAACAGCAAACTAAAATGGGATTAAGAAAAATTATGTCCTTATGATTAATTGCAGTACTTTTTTATTTGATGTGAAGTACACACTAATGACTGCTTTTAACATATTCCTGCTGCGTCTTCTTTATTTATCTGTCCACAATGTCATTTGATTGAGTAACTGCTGTGAGTGGGGTTTTATATAAATATGCTTTACAAAAAGAGAGGAACAGGATTACTGTAAGGTTCTTAAAGTGACAGATTCTGGCAGTGGCAGTGCAGCAAAGCAAGAAATTGTGTACATGATCCTTTAATTGCTCTGTCCATTCATTTAACAGATATGGGCACAGAAGCTCCATTGTGCAGACAGTGGGAGTTTAAATTAAGAAAGGAGTGGGTTCAGTCCAGACTGTACATGAAAATGTTTAATCAAGCCATTAACCAGATCTTCCAATACCTTTTTCCAATCCCTGACACTTTAAGCTCCCCTCTCCTCTGACTGATGCACAAACTGGATTCAGAGAGAAAGATTTTTCTGTGAGAGGACTGCAAAGGGACTGTAGACCACTTGGTGTCACAGGATGTCACAAGATTTGGCCACTCCCATCAATGCAAGTGCTGTCATAACTAACCAGGTATGCCTGGGATGTCTGTCTTTGAAAGCAAAGAACATCTACCCTCCTTCGTTCCCACATGAACAAAGCAGTCAAAACATAATAAATACTATATATATATATATATATGTTTCATCCTTAAGAATAACAAAAGCCACATGAATAATATGCAAACAAATGAAGCTGATCCAAGTGGCTGTTTTTCAGCCTATAGCAGAGGGTCTGTTGGGGATTTCTGAAATACATCGAAAGAGGCTATGAAAGTTGACTAAGTTCCTAGTCCATAAGACTACAGCATTTGCATTGAGTCCAAAGACCCACTTGAAAACTTTAGGAAAAATGTTTGAAAAACATTGATTTTGATAACATTGTCAGTTAAGGTTCTTTTCTTTGCCCTATCCATGGAGGTGTTCAAGGCCAGGTTGGATTGGGCTCTGAGCAGCATCGTCTAGCCCACAGCAAGTGGACTGGAACTAGATGACCTTCAATGTCCCTTCCAATTCAAACCATTCTATAATTCTATGAAAAAGAGATACCTGTCAGACCATAAAAATCGAAGGAGCAAATGCCTATCAAAGTATAGCTTGTTGATTTTGATAAAATTCACATCTTTAAATAGGGGAAACTTAAAGCCAGTTTCTTGAAGCCATGAATTTCTGGTTCCAATAAACTAGTCTCAGAAAGCATAGACAGGAAAACACAATATGCATTCGTTCCTGAGGCACATGAGATGGAGCTGTGACACCCTTCTCATCTGCCATCTCATCTTAGAGGAGATTAGATTTAAGCCATGCATTTAAATACAAAGAATGATGAGGACTACACCTCAGGGATGCTGGAAGGATGCTGGCCAGGACAAGGTTAATTTTTTGCAGTAGCTGGGAGGAGGTGTGGATCTGGAGGTTATTCTATACCACGTCACATCATTGCTGGGGGAGGGGGAAACGGACACTCTTCCAGGAAGTAGGGGTTCCTTCTGGTCTAGAAAAGGTGGAAGAGGGAGCCATCCAGTATTGTCTGCTATCTGGGGTTTTATTTCCATGTGAATTGCTTCTTTGCTTATGCCCTCTGCCATTAGCATTGTTGCTGTTCTTCACCTTATCGCATTGCTATTTTCAGAAAATTTTTCTTATATCAAGCCATGATCTCTGCCTTTTGTGCCCCTAATTCTCCTCTCTGTCCCACCACAGCAGGGAAAGGGAGGGGAAAACCAGGGTGTGAGAGAGCAGCATGTGGCTTGGAGAGTCTCAGTGGGGGGCACTGAACCTTGGAGTACCATCCCTAAACACAGCATCCTGTAAGAAGGCCAAAAGGTGAGAGAGACACATATTTAAGTTATTATACCTATGTAAATGGGATTTGATGGGCAAGTGAGTGGTAGATGAGATGCTGTTTTCAGAATTGTTGCCTCTAATTTCCCTTCCTTTGCATATTAATTGAGTGTGACTTTTTTCATACCATTTGATTTTACATTCATTTTAGCCACATGATGCTATCTAAACAACCTTTACTCAAGTTTAAAGACAAGTTTCTAGGGGAATGGCATAACACCCCCCTGAGAGGTATCCTGGGCTGGCCCTGCTTGTGCAAATACTTTCTTGTGCTCAGGGTACGAGGGCTTTAAGCTGTACCTGTTCCATGGGTGTGCTCCATGGAAATAGGCAAGTCAGCAGAAAATTCAGAAGAGCCTCATGAGCTCAAAATATTCTTCTGTTTTCTTTAGCTTCTGCAGGCTTGATAACCTGTAATGAGCCATAGCAGATAGCTTCTGGATGGGAGAGAAGGACTTGGCTGCACTGAGAGCAGGGATGAGAGTTAGGAGCTATTCTAAAGATAAAACTTTTGATTCCTGGAAGGTGAATGGATACACTGAGAAAATTCTTGAAGGACTCCAGACTGATCATCAATATATGGGTAGAATTTTCTGAATAGGAGAAGGGAAACAAGTAGTTTGAGGTAGAGGAGGATGTGAGACAGAATTGTTTTGGCAGGGCTTAAATAGATAAACAAGGAGAACTGTTGCAGAGATAGAGAATGTCAAGCGTTTGTGTAGGAAAAATGGCAGTAGACAAGACTACACATTGTTAAAGAAAGAAAAATGGGGTGAAGTACAGGAGATAGAATAAAGACCACAGAAAGCAGCCTTCTTCCTCCTTTCCCCTGCCCAAATATTTGTGTTCTGCAGTAGGAACAGGGGAATCTTATCTCACTCAATTCCCACACAAATCCTGTTTATTTGGTTTATAGACCCCATTACTTTGTTTTGATTTTTACTCTAAGTTCTGTTGAATCTCTGGCGGTGGAGAGGCATTTCTCACTGCAGTATATCTGATACAACTAAATCAAAAAAGCAGCCATCTTACTTCTTTGTAGAGGTTAGTGTGAGTAAGTCTGAAGCCTGTTTGAGCTCAGCTCAGTTCAATATCTTATGGCAAAATTGTAAAGTTTATGTCATCATCTGCCCTTCTGAGCAACATCATTGTCTCTCAGGGCTTCCTTTGTTCAGCATCTCCTGCTACACAGAAACCACACACTTCACAAACCTTCTTGTAAGCATCTCACAGAGCAAAGTACAAGAACCTGAATCCACAATTTTAAAACAAATATAAGTGCTTGACCATAATTAAACATGCCATAGTGTGTACCTCCTCTTGTTCACTGATTGTGAACCAGAAATACATTTACCACTCTTCAGTTTGCAAGAAAATTGCTTTAATAGCAATTTGCCAATACAATCCTCAGCCCTCATGACCTCCACGTTGCAGTCATTTGATAAATACCTCACTTTGCCAACATTTTAAACCACAATGTTCTGTTCGTTATCAAATCATTCTAAAAAATATTCCCTGCTAAAATTAATCTTTGGGAGACAGGAGAAATAGCTGCGAGACTTCATATGTTATCAGTCTTAATTTTATTCCCTCCCAGTCTCATAATCTTCGTTCCATTTGTTCCAGTAGTTTATTTATCAGCTCCCTGAGGGTACCTCAGACTAGTCACTTCTTATCTCTTCACCACAAATGTGACATTACTTAAAGTACGGGCTGAAACAATGATATCAGTCCCTGTGCTTTCCTCTCCCCTTCTCTGTTAATGCACAGGACTAATCTAGCCCGTTCTCTTGCACTTGCTGTTCACTGAAATAGTTAACAAATACAAGCTGTTTTCTGAGGGGTTTTATTTTTAAAAAATGTAAGTATCTCTCAATAGATCACAATGTATTTGGCTATGTAAGATAAGTTAATTTGAATATTTGTTTAGCATCTTTCTTGGTGAAAATGGCATCTTATCAGTAAGCTTGAGAGCAAAGGATGACAGCTGGGCTGACGGCAGAGTAACCTCTTGTCCTGTGGGATTATTGCCAGGACTGCTGACGAAATTCAAGTTAGAAAACACTCCCACACTGAATATCTAGTCCAGGATTCTAAATCAGAACACTTATTCTTGAACATAAAGCTTTCTGCCAAGATTAGACAAGACAAATTCAACTTGAAGGGTCAAGTTTGTAGAGCATTAGCAGTAAAGTACAGCACCATGACTTCAAGGACCAGATATCAAACTAGAGAAAAATGTGCAATACCAGGATTATTCACCATCAAAATTATGCAGTAAGCATTTATACGATGCATACCTTTTGATAAAACATTTAGTCTGAAGCTGGAAAGAAAAAAAAGGGGTTGTTCATTAAGAAGAGTTGTGAATGAAGAGCAAGTTGGACCAAAGCCACACATCAGAGGAGACATGAGAAAAGATAACCTTGTCTAAGAGAAGAGTAGATCAGTAAGTGCCAGTGTATGATGGCTGACAGAAAAACTGCTGAGGAGCAGGAAGTTAGGAAAGCCAGGCTCTTTATGGAGACAGGACAAGAGGAACAGAAAAGTACTGGCATCGTCAAGCTGCAGGGTGGGGTATTGTTACCAGTTCAATACTCAGCTGCTTTATCTGCAGTTCCCTAGAGAATCTGGTAAGTTCAGTCAAAGTACTTTGAGTCATATGCTTGGAGGGTGAGTACAAACAGTTAATTCTTGATAAATTAAATCTTTTCTACCTGCAACTTCACTGATGTTTGCAGAGCATCCATAGAAAAATAACTATATTCCTCCAGCGTTCCCTGTGAAACAAATCACATGGCTCTGTGACAGGTCTAAGTTTAAGTGCACTTCTCCAGGAGCAAAGACCAGAAAACAGATGGAAATAAAGACCTAGAAGCTTCATTTGCACAAGATCACATCACAGTGTTTACCGAGAATAACAAATTTTATGTTGACTCTTTTGATCCTTACCTTTGTGCATCAAGGGCAGTACCTCCTCCCTGTGGGTGCAGCAATCAACAAGCAAGGTAGTTGTCATCAAAACTGGCTTTCAGAGCACTAACATAAGAATGCATTCTCTGTTATTTGAAAGCCCAGAAAATATAGCTGCAAAATTATAAAATGCAATTACTGGGGGAGCGAGGGAGAAATTGCCTGTTTATGGTCACTTATATTACACTTCAGAAATGGTTGAATTTTTAATCAATTCTTGAATACCACTTGAAAACAACAGTTGTCAGATCAGACAGTCTTCAGCGTGCCCTGGCAGTCCTTGTCCAAGGCTGATGAGCCCATGGGTACTGGCTGCACCCTGCCCTTACAAGTCATGAAGCACAGAGGAGAAAGCAGAAGTGAGCCCAGCGATTAGAACGAAGGCCAGAGGGGACGTTCTAAACTCTAGAACTCCATGAGCTGTTCTAGGAACTCTTCCAGCCTTGAATCAGGCTAGAAATTAGGATATAAAACACATGGCCTGTGTCTTCCAGCATATGCCTGTGAGAGGCTAAGCACAGCATTTGACCCTGAGTTTAATATCTGAATGTCCTGTTTCACATTTCCCTGAATGCAACCAGAATTTTGTGTTCCCTGTCAGTGCCACACACCTCCTTACAGCATGAATTATTTCTGACATCTTGTTTTATTATGATTCCCACTGTGGAAAGCAAGAGTAGATGTCCTCTGGATCTGTGTACCCTGCGTGCCTCTCTCTCAAACCATGATTAGCTTGTTTAGCTCCTATAAGACACCTTCGGACAAATTTGTACTTTAGATAACTTAGTCATTCTTAGTGCATGCTACGAAATCTCTCCTGTCAAATGAATTCCATATTTCAGTCAAACATTTACAGCATATTATGTAGGGTATTTAAAAAAAAGTTAGGTCTGTTTTGTGAATTCATGGAATAATATTTTTATTTTAATACCAATATAAATAATTGTTAAATGTAACTTTAATGTAGAGTTTAATTTTAAATTTATTATAAATACTGAATTTAAATATTTCAAATTATTGTTTTTGAACTCTAAGAGAGTTTAGAATTATTCAAGTTATTACCAGCAGCTTACTGTTACAGTACAAGTAACTACCTAAGTTTGCCTTTTAAATTTAGTCACTAGGATTATAAGCAGCTGGACTAAGCCCTAGCCACAATTCTCACATGATCAAGTGAGCCATACATGTCACTGCAGTTTTGTGAGCTGCCCATACTTAAATCTGATTGGAACTTAAGTAGATCAGAAAGATGGTCAGCCTGTGACATATTCTCAAATTCCAAATCTCCAAAGAAGGAAGAGAAGCCCTCAGATTTTAATAATTTATCTTTAAATGGCTTGGTTAGTTAATCCAAACCAAACAAAGAATACGTTCTAATTAAACAACCAAAAAATGCTTTCAGATCTATTATCTGGAAACCTGGAAAAAAATTACATCCTTATATTTTTTTAGGAAGGTTTAATGCCTTTAATCCTTGATTACGTAACAGTGTTTTAATCCAAGATAAATTGCAAGAGAGCAAGAAGGGCCTCAAGAGTTTTGTTTTTCAGATTCAGTTTGGTCTAAAGGCACGCTATGCTCTTAGAATATCTCCACAGAAAACACTTAGAGCACAGTAGAAGCCATGGATCATTTGGAATTGTTTTAGGCTTGATCCAGAAAAGATACTGGGTTTTAACTTTTGTGCTCTGCACAGTTATAAAAGTTTAACCAATCCTTGGTTTGCATACCCAGGGTGGTGTGAGCACTTCAACATGGTTCAAAATCATTTTGCTCATCAATGGGACGACTTTTAATACTTATGTGTGTTTGATGTCTGCTGTCTCTTCAGACCAGAACAGTCCTTCTATTCTGTTTACACAGGCAATCAACAAAACAGCTTTCCTTAGTAAATTGTTATTTTCCACACTGCAAATACCAAATATCCCATTTGCACTTAGTTTAACTCCTAGAGCTGACACAAATAAAACTGAATAAATACTTAAAAAAAGCAAAATTCATACTTCTAAAGAAAGACAGAAAATATAACTGAGGAATATTCTAAGTGCTGGTTTTTTTCTTTTTGTAAAGTTAATTAGATAAGGATGATTGCTGTCGTGTCACAGATATAAAGATGATATATATAAGAGATATTTTATTTCCTTGATAATTGTTATGGCAGAGATGAGCAATAACTTAGTCAATTCACAAAATAACAAAATTTGCTTATGTTAGGGTTCTACCTAGAAGTGAGTTTTAAGCTCAAGAAAATCAGAAAGTTAAAAGCGAAAGACCACAGGTACATAGCAGACACCAGAAATGCAAGCTTTGGTTGGGGGATGTCCCAGATTTGATGTACTTACCTCAAACTGGGCCAGAAGACAGCCTCAGAAATAAAGAAAATTATTCCTTCCAATTCAGTTGGCCTCAGCTGAGACTGCAGAAAAAGATGACACAAGTGTCACGTACAACAGTGGTTTTTGTAGTTGTTTCTATTCAGAACAAAATGGGAGCCACTGCTTTGTAAGGAGACCTCCAATCAATCATTATTATGATGACAAATGTAAGGCACTATTCACCTGAGCTGAATGTAAATTAGAGACTGCACTATAATAAATCCTGGCTCAAATATTAGATTCAATGAAATTACATTCATTAATTCAAAAAATAAATTATCCCCTGACACGTGAAAAGCTCTGTACTGTTCAGTGAGAGCAACTGAAGTCTTTGGGTATGGTTAATGGAGAACAATAGATTTTTTTCATGGAAAGAAGTGTGGAAACTCAGCAAAGTGTTTTAGAGAATATTCTTCTCTGTATACACTTGAAAATATGAATAAATATTTTTATATTTATAGTTCACTGGGAGGTCTTAAATAAAAATAGATTTTTTTAAGTTCTATCTCTGCATAAAGAGGGGAGAGGAATGTATTGAAAGAGCATGTTGAGTCCCAAGGGATATTAATGCTGTTCCCAATAAAGACAACGACTCATTGCAAGTGTATCTTTACTATGGGTTCTTCCACACAATCTCCTTCCTTTTGAGTCCTCTGGCTTCCTGTCAGATTTTGACCTTGCAAGCACTCAAGAAATTTTCATACTAGATACAAAACTATTAAGGCATTACTCTCCCCATCTTACTTACTCTCCAGTTTCTTGCGTGCAGCCCCAGGATTTGTGTCAGCCGGGTGCACCAGCAGATTATTTCTGCAGTAAGCTTTTGGAGGTTAAGTCCATGTTTGCTGAAAAGCATCCACCCCCTTGCCAGCTGATGAGGTTACACATGGAGGGGTGCCCAGCTTTGATTTCCACTCCTGAAACTTATCTGTGTTTTACATAAAGATGCACAGATGCAGCCTGCATGTCTGGGAACCCCTGGTTTTCAGCTCCTGAGCAAAGCCACTGAACTGCTGAGCCAGGTTCACACTTACTGGTACAATCTTGAATTCTTCATCAGTCATGGCTGTGCTTGAAAAGGAGACAGAGAGGATGTGTCTCCCACCTACTGTAGCCTGACCAGTAGGATTTTCTGAACACTGAAGAAAAAAATAGGTATGTGGATTCACTGCAGCTTTAATGCTTGATTTGTGAGAACCTTACTCACGTGGCTTCTTTGTACATATTTTTCCTACTGAACTGATGATCTGAGCTGATCACAGACAGCAAAGAATTGTGCAAAAATGCAAGAAAACATATGAGCAGCATGAGCAGCTGAAAAAAGTCAAGGCACGGGGGCAACAGTGACAGCTGCCACATTTAGAAGACTGTTATGAAAAGCATAAAAGCTTTGTTCTCTGTAAAAAACAAAAAACTTGTTGGAGAGGTAGTAAGTCGAATATAGAAAACAATTCTAATAATACAGGTGGAGAAACACAAGCACAGGTTACCAAAATGGTGTTTCTAAATTCCTAGTTAGTGGGGATTTTAAGATCAAAGCATAACTCAGACCAAAACACGACTAAAGAAAGTACATGGGCTGGAAATGCAGGTGTCCTTTGAACACCTATGTCCTGTAAACACTGGAATGATTTCCCTGGGACAATCCTCACCATTACATGGCTGGCTCTTGCCTGGGAGAGTGTGTAAATATATTTGCCAATTTGCACTGGGACATGAGGCACAGCACAGCCAAGCACAGTGCAGAAAAAGCAAGAGTGGCTGTAAGGATCATCTTGTTTTTTCATAAGCAGGGTTAGTGAAATAGTTGAATGCAGCATATGTATTAAAAGCATTAAAACATCACTGCATGCAATCTGGCTTTTTTTAAAGCACTGCATGCCCAATATTTATTGCAGAGAGAGGAACCTCTAAAAACCCTTGTGGTCCCCTCTTGAAGCTTCATCACAAAACCTTCCCTTTCCTGTGATCCTGCACATCTCCAGAGCCTAGGAATGTCTGTCCACCAACAGAACAGCTCCCAAGTGCCTCACCACACCAATCTGTCATGCACATCTCATGGAACAGATGATTTACCAGAAACTGAGAGCTGTGGCTTTCTATGGAGTTTCATTTCCTCTTTCATAATACCGCTAGTTATCCACACTGGAATGCATGATGAATACATCGATACAAGTTTAGTGGAAAAAACACACTGGGCATTATCCATTTTATATTTTTCAAAGTCTCAGGATGCTGGCCAAAACAAAACCAATTTCCACTGAAACTCTCCAAAGTCCTTCCCAATGAAAGCTATAATCCTTGCCAAATGGCAGTTCTCAACTGAGCTATTCAAATATTAATTTTTAAATGTTTTCATGAAAGCAAAAATATTATTTTTTTATAATTTTTACATTTACAAACAGAACACAGGCATCCCATCAAGAATTATTGGACAGTGAAAAAGTGCTCCCTTTCCCAGGCAACATTTTAGCCTCAGAAGGGAAAGATTCTGCCTGAATGAAAAAAGACAATTTTTGACTGCTTACATCATGTGATCACTACAGTAAGTTCATTATCAGTGATACTGGTATTGATTCCTTGCCAGAATGAGGACGCACTGCCACACCATACCCTGGCCAGCGCATTCCCCTGGGTGGCAGAAGCAGCAACACTGACATCCCAAGTGCTCATCCCACACCTGCCCTCACATCTACTCAGCTCAGAAGATCTTATAAATTGAAGCAATAAACTACCAAATCACATAATAAATTTAGCATTAAATCATTCATGAAAGAAAGAAAAATAGCAAGTACGTCATGACCCATGCTCATTTATGTGTTTGCTTCTGCAGACTCCTGAAAGCCTTCCAATAGTTTGCTGTATATAGGACTACACTAAACCATCCACAGAAGGTATGTTCAAGCCACAATATAAATCATACTTTTCACTGACAATACCTTTATTAAGGTATTGTCAGCAAAATGAATTTTTCACTTCATAACTTCATTTTTTTAAAAATTTACAAGTACTTGGTATATTTATGCAGACTTTGTTGCAGCGAGGTACAAATTCCATGTTATCAACTTTCAGTAAAATGAAAAGAAAAAAATACAGCTGACTCAACCTTAGTAAAACTTTATGACTATCTCAGAATACATTTTCTTTAATATTCTGGTTCAACTCTAGCTCTCGCCTGTTGTTTGAAGGATCTTATATCATTAGCCTGTGGGAGGAACAAGATTAACAGCTGATATTCTGGGGGAGGAAAGGGAAAATGATCATAATTAATTTTGTACCTTCTTTTAAAATGTCTTGTTATTATTTGCTATTTTTATAGGCTTCATTAGAACATATGAGAGAATTTCCATCTACTTTTATTTGATGGTTTAGTCATTTTATGCACAACAGCAAATCCAATAGAGGGAGAGAGACAGGTGTCCTAGCAGAGAGCTTGGAGTCACCCTTTTCTTGGTGAAAAAGCCCCCAACAGACCTGCTGCACTGCCGGGAGTAGTTGCTTCTCTGGGATGCTGATATCTCTGGGAGCCAAAAGTACATCACAAACCCTGCCTTGCCAGCCCACTCCTAAGACTGGAATAGTGTGATATGGAGGCTGGATCTTCAGCCATAGAAAGCAACCAGGAGAGGATGAAAACACCATGCAAGAAAGTATAGCCAATTCTAATCTCAATCCCTTCAGCTTTTCCTAATTTTTCACACTATAAGTAGATCATGTGTTAGTGGTCACACACTATCATCATCTTGTGACTGGGTCTGAAATGTCCCTGACAAAAGCCTTTGTATCTCCCTTTTACTTGGTTTCGACACTGACATGATGTTTCCAACTCTGTCAATCCTAAAAGCCAGAGAAAACCTACATTCTATCTTAATTAAGTTTATAGTCAGTAAAGTCCAAAACTGCTAGCTATTTAGTTATGGGATCATGACCTAATCTTAAAAATTTATTTGTGTAGCCTGGGCTGGAAAATGATTTGAGCATCAAGCATATTTCACAGGAGAGGCTGTCTAAACATGACACTGCAATGTCATCACATGGTCTCTAGAAAAGCTGACAAACTTGCTGGGAGGGGGAAGCAGTAGCTGTTGAAAGGCACCTTATAGAAGTTGTATTTTATTTATTAATTCCTTCACTACATACTCCAAAGGAAAGCAAAGGATAAAGTACCAGGAAATAACATCTGCACTGAACTTAACGGCCTACCAGGAGAAAGTGTCCTTTAGTGAAAATGTGTCCTCTTCAAATACTTAAGTACCATGCTCTTTCCTCATTCCACTCAACAATCTGACACACTGGATATGAAATCCTTGGAGCACGGTCAGACACTCCTCCTTACCTGAGCCTCCAACACTCTGTAATACATATTTCCAGTGTATTAAAAATACTTCTAATCCAGGAATTGCTGGACTAACTAGTGCTCAGTGCAGAATTTTAAAGGAGTGCATACTGTCAAACAACAGTTGATCTGCATTGCTCCTCTCTCAAAACCTCAGTAATTCAACTGAGTGTCATCCTCTCTACTGCAATTCTACCATTTTCCCAGCAGACCAAAATCCAAAGGTTCATGCCAGTCACAGAAAACAGAAGACAGTTCTAGGACTGAATTACCAACCTGTAATAATAAAGATTCCTCTTTTGAAAGAAAGGTCTCTGCTGTTTACTTAGACATCTGACAAACTTCACTCCTTCATCAAGATTATTTTTGGCTGCTGCAGAAAGTATCTAAATGAATCCAGAATCCATTTTCATGCTAATTTATTTAAATTAATTGGATAGACATGCATATTAATTGTATTTTCATTTTTATTTCAGATATTTTTGGTGAATGGTTAAATCAGGAGGGAAAACATCTGTTCCAGGTAAATGACATACATAAAAGCCATCAACTGGAATATGACACAAAGGGTGGCTGAGCTGCTAACATTTCTCTACAAGTGGTGTTTTATGCATCTCAACAGCCTAAGCCTGAAAACCATAAGAAAACCTTTGCTTCTGAATAGTTATGCTAATCAAGGTTAAATATAATCAGAAATAGAGGATAGACTGAGCTAACAGAAACCCAAATGGGTTAAAGATCAGAAATTCTAATACGGTACTTAGCAAAACAAAGGCCAAGTTCAGCTTCCAGTTCAGCTGGTGCACTGGTTTCAGTGGTATTACTCCACTTTTTACAACAGCATAGCAAAGACACAAACCTCAGTATATGCTGAGAATTAAATGATATCCCAACAAAGAATGTGCATTATATCTTTGTTTTATCTATATCTTAGTTTTATGAATCCTACCATGTTTTTTCCCACGACGTCTATAAATATTACAGTCCTGTCAATAATTTGATGTAAATCATAAGGTAATGAAATACAAAGTCAAGAAATATTTTACAGAAGAATATACCATAGAAAGACTAAGGAAAAAAAGGGCATATTACTTGAAAAGCAACTACTTTTGAAAAATGTGCTAGTTAGTCAGGATGACAAGATAGTTAAATGCCTTATTAAATGAAAAAAGTTTTGTTACCTACGTAAAGATTCATTCAACCTACTCACAAGTGGTCCATGTTCACCATCATGCTTAAAATATAAAGGATGTTCAACCATCTCTTGTGCACTGCAAGTAGACTTGATAATTCTGAAGGGTTGCTTTATACTTGCAGTGCTCTGCTAGAAGTGAAATCTTGTTAAAAGCAGAGAGCATGTACAGTAAACACTTAAAGACTTATCAGCAAGCAAAGCACTTTCTTTGATTTTTTCCATAAAGCTTTTCTTTCTATTCCAGCCTCCACTGTTTCTATTAGGCGAGATCTAAAGCCCGATGATAGATAGAGGAATATATGTGGAGTTAATTACAGGCCCTGGAGAGCAGCCAAGAAGATACACTGCTATGAAACATTTACTCACATTCCGTAGGTCATATGAACAACATTAATGGGATTCCCAGTCTCAAGACTGCATGGAAATAAAACTGGGGAACCTCCCATAGGAATAGAAAAATGTAAGCTAAAAATGGAAATTCAGAAAATAGGGAAGGGAGCTTTAGGGTTTATTAATGCAAGGAAATGTGCTGGGACGAAGAACACACAGCCTTTTTACTTATATGAAAACAGTAGGTTTTTAAGATGCAGCATGTGAGTATGCAGCATTAAAATATAGGCATTAAGATGCTGCTAGCACATGAGCCTTCTCTCTCCAGCTTCCAGACTTTGAGAGAAAGGTTTGTGCAGTAAATAGGAAACATCAGGTGGATTTGTTTTGATCTCCCTTCCTGACTTCCTTTGTATTGATTTCATACTAAAAAAAAAAAAAAATGCAGCAAAGTCCCAGAAGGTCCTGGTTTGAATTCCCTAGCATGGAATACTACTTGATGAAATCCCTCATTTCTATCCAGTGAAGCTGCAGACATCAGGGGTTCTTGGCCATACTTCCCAAGCCTCCAGCAGGACAGACTGACAGATGTGCAGACATGAGGAGGTACAGTTCTCCCAAAAGGAGGAGAGGATAAACTGCGTGACCTGGAGTGGCCCTGTGTTAGTCTGACATGTCTTCGGGATACAAACCAAAATGCAATAAGTGGGATCAACCAGGAGATTTGCTGCAGAATTGTGCTCTTGACCCAGAGTGCACAGTCAATTTCTTATGTGTCAAACTCTACAGGATGATGAGCACACATAATGTACCAATGGGCAGCAAGTCCACAGGATCAGATTAGAGCTATTCAAATATATATTCCCCCTAGGCATATCCTGCAGATACCAGACTCCCCAGCACTGTCTTCACTTACAGATTGTCTCTTTCTGAAGAGCATTTTTTGTTAACATCAGCATTAGAGGAATAATTAGCTGATCCAAACTAATCTGGAAAGGAATCAAGTGAGATCTGAAAATATTTATTCCAGCTTGTGTTGTCTATTCATAGACACCTATTCCTAATTCACCTTCTTTTGACTGTTTGTCCACACACAACAATCCCACCTACAAATCCAATTCTATCAAACAAACCTCCTTTGCACCTCCCAATATTTGTCATTGTCACAGTGAGTCCCATGATTGCTATTAGAAGAGGTGGGTCTCTCAATCTCTGTAGGTGTACAAACTTCATCTCAGGAAATCCTTTCCAACACATGTTCACGTAAAGATGCTGTCCCAGGCAAGGGTCTGCTGCAGAATTCACTACCAAGGTTTCTAAGGGTGTAATCACCTCTCTACAGATTTACATACCTTTTATGCTCAGAAACTGTTTTGCCAAAGACCAGTCACCATATATCCAATACAGATAACTCAAAGGCTTGTCAACAGTCTTTGAAAGCACTCGGGTTTATCAAGATGACCGAAGGTCAAGTTCCTCATAGCAACTAAGAGAGAAATGGTATTTAAAAAGAGAACCCACCTCCACAGCACAGACTAATGTCTGATTCCTTAATTCTGCATGGAAGTGTTAGAAAAATATTTAAGTACCACAAAATACTAAGTTTGAAGGGTGTATTTTCATCTACATCACCTAACTCAAGCAAACTCATGCTGAAGAGCGTTCTCTAATCCCTCAGAGAAAAAGGAGTTATCATGAAGTGATGCACTACTTACACATCAGGTAGTTTTCCAGGAAATAGCTACTTCTGCCCAAGGCATAATTGGCATTCTGCTCATTTTGCTCATGCTTTAGCTTCTACACAATTATTTAAAAATAAAAGAAAAAAAAAGGAAAAAGATTAAGTCATTTATTTTTGATCTGTTATTGTAGCCCTCCTAATAAGCTCTGGATATTGGTGTTTGTTTGTGTTTTCCCTCAAACCTCTTTAGGAATCAGCAGCTTTTGGAAAGATTCTCTCTTTCATCTCTTGGTTACATTTTCACTTGTTATTAAAATAAATTCCTAGTCAGGGTGGCTATAAAGGAAAGCTTTACTGTGTAATCCAAAAGCATCATTTCATTTTGTGAGCCAGAAAAATAAAAAGCCAAAATATTTCTTATGAAAATAAATTCTTCTTATTGTTATTTAACCAGGGAAAGAAGGCAGAGGAAGAAGAGACTAATGCTTAGGATTTAAGCATGGTGAATACTTGCGATTGACAACTCTTTCACCCAGCCCACACGCCGACACAGACCCACTACAATATTTGCAAACATTTGATGCCATGAAAGAACAGTATTTTTCACATGCAAACCACAGAGTTCTTTCTAATTACACATAACTCTGAAGCTGACCACGCATCTTTTCAACCACCACAAAAACCTGACTGGAAGTATATGGAAACCTTGTCCCTTTTTCAGAACAACAACACATTTCTCATCAACTGCTGCATGAATTCTGGATAAGCTAAATTTTCTTGCATGAAAACTAACAGCATCTGGCAAGTGTATGCCTTCTTAGGAGGTTCACAGCTTCATGTACAAAATACCAAAGTGGTATAAAAGCATGGATGTTTTTTCGTTCAAGTAAATAATAATGCAGAATCTTTTCACCTGCATTAGAACACAGTAACACCACTGTCTTCAGTGAACTTCCTGCTGCTTTCATATATGAAAGATCTGAATCTGGCCTCTAACCTTAAAAGGTCTGCGTATTTCTTCTGTCATTCAGCCAATAGTACTTTAAATCTGTCTTGCTGACATCCTGTAGCCACAAAGCACATCCATGCCATATCGTGCTTTCCAATCAGACTTACGTATATGTGGGATGCAACTATATCCCTAATGCAGGTCTCCAAGAGAAGTGCAGACTATTAAAAGCATTCCTTCCAATTTTTAACAGGATTCTGCCAAAATACTTAAATATAGCTGGTCAGCAGACTGCACAGTGGTTTCTGTGATGAAGTGAGACACCAGCTTAACCTCAGTCTGCACCGCAAATTTAACCAAGCTGGTAGCCAGTTAGCAGTACAGTCTGTTAATCTGGGATCATCTCTTGGTGTAATACAAGTCATATCTGCTTCCATCAACAGTATCCAAACGTGTCTGTGGCTCTAGGAAGACATGTGAGTGGGTGTGCACCATTTAGCTTCAGGAATGCAAAACAAGAACTTGTCTACGGTTGTTTATCCTCTGATTGAAGGCCAGGCTTTTAAAGGTAAAAAAATGAAAGGCTGCTCCCAGCACCACTCTGCAAACTGAGACCAGGTGAGTTTTTCTTCAAAGAGTTGGATGATTTACTTTCATATCTCTGCATATTGCCCTCTCTTTTTCCTTGCAATGCTGACGCAAAAAATCACTAAAACAACACAAAAGCCAAACTATAATTTAAACTTTCCATCACATTGCACTGACATTATCAAGCTGTGGGTGGATTCACTGACACTACAGTGGAAGTAGAAAATCAGCATTGGTTCCATTCTTTAGAGATGCAGTGCTGCTGGCACCCATACAGAAACGCCTACAAGTCTTGAGAGAATATGATAGTTGACCTAAAATATTTGTATACACTAGGTTATTCAAACAGTTTTCAAAATATTTCTCAGAGTGAGCCTTATTTCGGTTTGATCTCTGGCTCTGTGCTCAAGAAACATCTTGCATTTAATTGAGAATTTGCTGGGAATCTAGATTATATCCCAGCACTGAATGCTTGGCCAAGATGATCTAGGGCCTCTGCCAGCAGAAATATACAGTGGAAGACAGGCTGCCTAGTGTGTTTTACCAGTGCTCCACCACATATTGGAGTGATTTAAAACCATCAATTGCAGTTGTATTCCTCCACAAAAAACAGTCGAAGAGGGCACATTTCACCATGAACCACCTCAGAAGGAATTGAATTTATATGGAACATTTTTTATGTAATCTTTACAGAGAGGGAAGCAATAGGTACCAGAAAGACTGGAGAAAAAACCCCCAGCCTTCACACAAGTGTGTACAGATAGCCATTTACTCTTACTGAGCTTTATCTTTCTCTGCACACATGCCTTCAGACAGAAACACAGAAGTCTTGGGCTTTCTTATCCTTTAGAAAGAATAAATCTGTAAAATTTGCCCTTTTTTGCCATTGCACCAACCAAAGAACTGCTATGGAAATAAACCTCGAGTTAATTATTTGCAAATATTTGAAGAGAAGCAAATAATAAAGGCATTCCAAAATACCAGAGCTGCCTTACAGCACAAAAAAAGGGCTGGGCTAAAATTCAGGGGAAAAGAACACAATCCAGTAAACTAACTGTTGAAAGAAAGCTGTTATACAGATCATATGCCCAGATAGCCAAGGAAAATGGCACCAGTCTCTTGGGGCAATAAGAACTGGTCTACACAGAGCACAAGAAAAGGGATTTTGGGAGGGATCCTTTAATGGTACAGATGGAATCCAAACCACAAGGGTCGCAGACTAGTACTAAAAAAGTTAGCATTCACCAGCAAGAAACATACAGAGACACACACACTTTATATAAAACATGTTTTCTCTGTTTTGACAAAGTCTGGCACTTACGAGGCACTTGAAGCCCAGTCCTCCCTCCCAAGCAAATGTCTGAAGCATGGAGCTGGGACAGGCTCTCTCCCTTTTCAGTCCATCCTCCAGCTTCCTGAACTCGTGCAAGAGGCAGAAGCCCTGCAGCTCCTCTGGTTGGGTGATGCAGGTGACCTGGAGCTCTCTCCTGGCAAACAGTGAATCTAGACATGCACCTCCACATACCAAGGAGAAAAGTCAGCCTCAGATCCCCAAGATACCTGGTGAAGATACCTAATACCTAAATTAGTTCATAAAAAAAACAATGCCCTTCTCCTCCTTACCAGCTCCATTTTCAAGGAAAACAGTGAGTTCTGGTCAGCTTTCTCAGGAAATGCTTTCAGCTCCCTCCCTGCTGGGATGTCCACAGTCCCAGGGGGACCTGCTCCCAAGGGGACAGGTGCCTTCAGCAGCCTCAGACATGCTTTTAAGCTCTGCTGAGCATAAGAAATTTCCCCTGTCTCATCATAACTGACAACTCTCTCTCTTCTCTGGTCAGCAGCAGAGAGGCTTAACTCTACTCATGTACCAGCCACGGAGTCCCAGGTCCCCAGCTCTGAGTCAGAGGATGAATTAGTCTATAGTAGATGAGCCTTTGACTGAATCCAGCCTTTATGTTCATGGTCACATAGGAAGTCTGTATAATCAGACTTCAATCGCCAAAACAGTAACCTCAGGGCTGGGTTTAATCCTGAGCAATAGGTTGCCCTTCCTCTGAAGCCACCCAGAAATAGCACTGACATAGATCAATGGTTAGCAGTCATTTTCCAAATCACATATTTTTCTTAACAGTGTTCAGTGTTAACCTGAGTTTTTCTAAGAGTATCCATGAGCAGCACACATACATATTCAACCCATTCATGAGTAAAAGGTTTTGAACATATGCTGAGAACACACACAACGTATGTGCTACTTTGCCCAGGGCTGGTCACGAACACTGGCTGATGGTCAGCCACATGAGAAGAGA
This sequence comes from Campylorhamphus procurvoides, assembly GCA_013396655.1. Lineage (NCBI taxonomy): Eukaryota > Metazoa > Chordata > Aves > Passeriformes > Dendrocolaptidae > Campylorhamphus > Campylorhamphus procurvoides. The sequence goes on along the minus strand of WBMV01003664.1, from coordinate 3,215,332 downwards.
TGGGGTAGCAGCATCAGGGAACAGTAACACTTTCCAGGGCTTTGATCACCCCCAAGGAGGCAGGACTACTCCATTTCTAGACAGTGGCTGTCCTAGGGCATGATCTCATTGCCTTTAGACTTTTTAAAAAAGAAACTATTAACTTGGAGAGAGCTTTTAGAACAAAACCCCAGTCTCTTTCTTGAGGTTCACATCCCCAAGGAGTCTCATAGGTTGCAAAACAGGTTTCCTTCCTGTGAAACCTGCTTAGAAGATAAGGTACTCAAGAGTTCAACATCCTCCATTTGGTAGGGGCACTCAGTGAACCCAGACTAGAGTCAGCCCAAAGCATACACATGCACCTAAATGTGTAAAATATGGGTGCTAGGAATTCAGCACCAAGTGTCTGGATTGCAAATTTACTCTTGCTGGGCTGCACTGTGTTTTAACACAGCTACAACTTCTGCTAACTGAAATGACAGCACCCGATTCAGTCCCTGAAATGTTTGGTTGCCGAGGATTTTCAGTCTGACATATTCCAGGAAAATGTGTTATTGCCCATATTGGGCCCTGTTAGACACAGTTTCAGAGTTCACTCTCGGGTGGTGTGGTGCACAAGGTTCTCCTCTTCTACTTGTCATTCTGCTGATGCCACCAGAGGGTAACTTGAGCAGCCTTCCTTGAACACCCCTTCCTGGAGTTTGGATGAATTGCAATGTAACTCCAAGGTTTCTGGGTTATTCTTTATCACTAGAAACTGAGTTCCAGCACTCCAGCCCTACATCCATCAATTCCATTTCCTCTTCTAATCATTTGCTTTGCAAACACACCCACACCATTACCCACCATCAGGACCCTCGGACTGATAGTTGGTCCTGTGCCCACCCAGGCACTATTTGCCTCAGAAACTCACATCTACAAAATCACAGAGCCCATAAGTTCAGTCCATTAAAATAAATAAAAAACTTAGTAATGCAATCCATGAAAATTAGAAATAGTGCAGTTTTCCCTCTCCTGGCCTCCATGATACAGAATGTACTAAGGGCAAATGGAGCAGAACAGCTACTCTTTAGTAAGTGTCCCACAATTCCCACACTATTCTCTACTGACCTTGAATAATTTTAGATTGTTCCACTTCCCAAGAGGATACCACATTATTAACGCCACAAAACACCATATTGGTTTCTCAATAGCAGGTACAATGATTGGCACTATTAGAATAAATACATGCATCTCATTTCCATCCTGACCTCTCATCCAGGCACATTAGAGAGGCTCAGACATCTTTACAATCTAGTTAAAATTCCCCCCATATCACAACATGGGTGACTATCCTGGCAACCTGCTGATGAATCTAACCTTTCTTTGTTGTTCCCATTGCTAAAATGATTGCCAAACTTCAAAACTAAGGCAAACTAATTTAGATTATAGCAGAGTGCCACCTAGTGCTAAGCAGGTTTGAATTCAAAAGGCATACTCTTATCTACAAGAAAATATTGACCAAAAATTTGTTCCTCAGTTGTACTGGCAGTATAAGGCACCCTTTCTGAGAGGGTGCAAAGAAAGCAGATGAAATAAGAGTGGGAAAAATTATAAAAGGGTCTGTACTAATCACATTCTTTGCAAAGTCGACTAGGCTCAGCTGCTAATGATACTCTGCAGTTCTAGGTGAGTGCATTTACACTGTTACACATGCTCTAGGTTGATTTACTTCTTGTCCCACCAAGAGAAAATCTAAATCCCCTGGCTGAAGTGAGCACATCACATAGGGCTAAGAACATCGTCTGTATTACAGATGAAAAACATCTACTGATACCAGCAAATATCAGCCAAAACCTTTATATGTCCCACAACTCCCTGAAGAGGCACCAGGTGAAAAGTCTGCTTGTGGGCTCTGAAAATGGCCAAGAACATGAACAGAGATGAGAAGGTCAAATATTTACACTCCTTAAATGCTTTTACTGATGTTCCAAGGAAAATATTAGGCTAGCAGAGTGTGGGGGCACAAAGAAGTTGCCAGATAACTCCAACAAAGAAAAAGTATTTTCTACTGTTAAGCTAGAGAAAGCATTTCCCTGGGTAGGATGATTTTCCCATGATGTAGATTTCCTTCTCTGAGACCAACAAATGAATAATTGAGAAGTGTAAATTTTATATATTTTTTTAAAATTTCTTAAACCTTCAACACACCCAACAACAGGTGTTTTGTAAAATGAGATATCCCAGGAAATGATACCCAGATTACAGGAACCTCAGTCCCTGTTCTTGGTGATCTTTACATGTGGTAATGAACAACTGGCTCACATAGACTGCTGGGGTGGGGCACAGATATTCCCAGAAAAACACAGTCTGAGGTAAAGTCTGTTTGCTGCTCAGTTTTGTCTTCTTCCTTGGGTGTGTTTGAGAGAAAGCTGAGATTAACTGACATTTATTATCAAAAACACAGCCTACACTGAAGCTAATAGAAACGGGCATAATGGAGCAAGAAATAACTCCATTAATTATTCTGGATTACTATTCCAATTCTTGTGACATCCTGTTCAGTGTTTTCTGACTGCAGCAAAGCCACAAAACACCACTGTTGCTCTTGGTGTTTGGAGCCTGTTAAAAATATGAACTCTGGCATAAAAGTTATCAAATCCTGTTTTACAGGACAAACAAGACTTCAGAGTTGCTTAGTAAATATATATAAATATGAAAAATACACCTTTGCAGAACATAGTTCTATGAGTTGCCTGTACTGTTTGGTTTTGGTTAAAACCTGTTGAGTTTGAGAGGGACAAAACACAACTGTGTAGCAACTTGATCCCTTTGTCTGCTGTGCAGCCACTGTATGAACAAAAGCAACCTGAACTATCTCTGTCGTGTGACAACCAAAAGGCGCCTGCTGTGACCCAAAAGCCTTAAAACACAAGAGAGGTGCTGCTTTGCTGAGATGATGCCCATTTGTTGCCATTTTTACACTGGTGGAAGAACTTGGTGCAAACCCAGCAGCACAGGAGCAGGTGTGGTGTGGGGATGCCTCTAGGCTAGTGGCCTTGGGAAAACTTGCTCATGAACACCCTTTTGAAGCATTAAGATGGTCCTGCTACGCACAACCTCCACAGCTGGCTCAGATCCCTGGTCCTGCAAACCTTGACTGAGGCAGAGAGAGAATTAACTCCATCCTGGAGCAAAAAGCTCATTTTCCTCTTACAGTATGCCCAGACAGAGGCAAAGTGAAGTGTTGCTCTTCCCCAGGTTGCCCATTTTACTGAGAATGAAGCTACAGCAGCCCAAGTACAGTAGGTGCAATGTTTTCTTTAAACAGGCAAGATTCTGTCCCACATGCTGGGGTGCTGTGGAGAAATTTGTGCTCTTTTGTAAGTAAGTATATGTCACCTTCATCACAACACCTATTTCTATATGTTTTGAAGCATATTACATAATATTTATCTTTGTCTATATATATATCTGACAAGGCAGCACACCTCAGTTTTACAGAAGTGAAATGCCGTCATGTTAAACACAGGGAAACTGATACTGAGCACTCTGACAGCTCCCAACCCAACTGGGAAGCTTTTGCCAAAACAGCTCCATCCAAAGTGCCTTCCCCCCACCCACAGTGCTCCCCCACTGGTGCTCCGGAGGTGCCATTTGCACAAGGTCAGCTGTACTGTTTAAGCTTCGACTCCAGTTTAACACAGGGTCAAGCTGCCTACCCAGAGCTCTGCTTTAAGAGACCACTCTCCTTTGAGAAGCTGAAGTCCCAACCAAGGACCTTTAAACTCAATCCAGCAACAAACGAGGAGTCCCCTGTTACAAAACTGTGCAGACCAAACAAAGTGACTGAGCCCAAATTCCTTGCCTGATACCCGCTGGTGGAATCCTCCTTGGGATATTGCATTTGAACTGCTCTGAGTGAAATGCGGTGCTCAGCTGTAAAATATTTTCTTTTTGGCAGCTCATAATCTTGTTCCAGAGGCACATGTGAAATACATTCCCGGGTAATCTTGGAGTGAAGTGGGCCAGATGGTAGCAGTCAGATGTGACCCAATTCTTCTTAAGCTCTCATATTTTCATAAATGTGTGCTTAAAAACCTCATGCTTCTCTTCCACAACATATATACATATCAGACCACTTTTTGAGGCAGTTGCAGGCATACGCACAGCCGTCACCTTCTGGCACCCTGTATCCTGGGGATAAAGGAGCTGTGCACATCTGTAACGGAACAAACCATCCCACGGCAGTTTTCATCCCATTTCCCATGGAACAAGGGGATATCAGTCAGCCTTCTGGTTTAAGGAGGGCGAGGGAGCGGAAATACTTTCTTCAGACTTTACTGAAGGGAAACAGATAAAAGAGTGGAGAAAAAGGGAAACTGGTTACATTTGTTATATCAGCTGGAGAGGAGGGAATGGCTTTCAAAATGGCTGAGGGAATGGCTGTAGAGCATTCTAGCTTAAGGTTCAGGCTTGTTTTTTCTCAGAAAGTCTTTGAAATGCCTGATTCTTATTCAATTAAACATGCATGCAGGCCACCATCACCCCCACATACACACAACCCCCTCCCGCCTCCATGCTCCAGAGGGTTTACGTTTTGTTCTTGTTTTCTTTTCAGAATCTAGGACAGGGCATCTGAGTCATATCCCTGGTGTCTGAATGTTTCAACATTCACTGCAGTATCACAGAGCTCAGGGTAAGTCTATGTGGCTCTCACTGTCAAACACAGCACCATAGGAGGACCACCTCCAAGGGCAGGGGAAAAAAAAGCTCTACTAGCCCAGATGGCAGCTGGAGTGGACCAGTGTGAAAGCAGGGGGAGGATGGTCCTGGTCCTGCTTGGTGAAGGACTCCTCACTCAGCTCACAGCAGTTTTAGGGTGGTATGTCTGATTTTGCATGTACACGCAGACAGACCTCTCCATAAGCTTTCTCCCTAAAACTACACATTTTTCAGTGCTGTTCTCTGTGACAAGAAGCTTGTTAGTACTTGGTCATCACTATCTTGCATGATCATGATCCCTGCAGAAAAATGAACCAAATAATTCACAAACAAATCAGCCTTTCCCAGCTGAGGAGAAGCAGAACAAGAGTTGCCTGTTAAAATGGCATTTCTCCCCATCAGAACAGTTCTGCAGAAGAATTAATACATGCCTCCCTCCAATGGTTTGGCTAGGAATTTTAAAGGTGCATCATAACAAGAAGAAAACAAAACTAATGGTTGGCAGGTATCTACAGCCTGCCGTGGCAAGCATGCCCTTAGACCACCTGTGCCTGGATTTTGCATTTGTTAGAAAATAGGATGTCAGCAAACAGAGCCCATACATGCCCTCTCCGGCACTCTGAAGACTTGCACCAGCATGGTCCTCTCTCCTGGGGCTTTCCCGCACAACTTAGGTTGGATATCAAGAAAAATTCCTTCACTGAAAGAGCTGGCAGGCATTGGAACAGGCTGCCCAGGGAAGTGGTTGAGTCACCATCCCAGGAGGTATTTAAAAGGTGGCACTCAGGGACATGGTTTAGCGGTGGACTTGCAGGTCTCAACTACCCGCTAGACTCAATGGTTTTAGAAATCTTTTGCAACCTAAATGATTCTATGGTTCTAGGATTTAAGATGTTGCTGAAGGTATTTTGTGAAATTTCTCTTCCCCTTCAGTTTCTTGGAAAAGCTGCTTGCAACAGAGAAATTGAGCTGGAGAAAACTGTTTCCTCACAAGCTGAAGTGGCAACAGAATATTGTCAGTGCTGACATGATACTCATGGCCCTCCTACCCAGAAAATGAGCAGGCTAAATCTGAGCCTTATAGACCAGCACTGTCAATAGGCAACTTTCTAATTAAAAAGATCCCAACAACCAAAAAATCCAAACCACCACCACCACAAAAACCACAAACAACAACAAAAAGACCACCACCAGAACCCCATCCCTAAATGTTCTTGAGAAGCAAAATCCTATTTCCACATGCTCAGTTTACTCTGGTGAAAAAGAGAAAGAAACACCTTTGTGGCCACTGCCCAAAGTAAAAACTCTGGTGACTGATACCATTCACCGTAGGGTCAAAGTTTTGGTAGAGAGACTAGATATTTAGTTTCTACCTACTGCAAGTTAAAGTACAAGATGTTCTGCAAGTGAATGAGAAATAAAAATAATAATAATAAAAAACCATTAAAAATACATGCATAACAGGATTATATTTTTTGAAAATATTTACAAATTTAAAAACTAAATGTGCATCACTGCTTAGCTTCAGTCCTAGTACAAGCCTACATAGAGTTAACTTTGGTAATCACAACTGTAACACAGGTACTGTAAATTAATCAAATTATTTCATCCAGAATGGGGGGAATCTAATAAAAAACCTTTCTGAAATGTCTTTGTAGAAATTTCCGCAAAGCTGTAGGGTTTTCTAAGCTATATACTAGCTCCAGCTTGCGAAAGAAAAGTCTTGTTGCATATTCTCCTGTCTTCAGTGGGTGCAGGAGTTTCACAGGTCTAAGTTGGGAGGTGTGAGCATCTTTCCACCCAGGCAGATTTTCACCTTCTGGTGAAACAGACAGCAACACAGCCAATTTTTGATCCAGCTCTGATCTGTACAGAGGCTGTGGTTAGAGATGAATTTGGTGCACTATAACACAGCTGGTAAAACAGGACTGGCCATTGCTACAAAACAGAATATCCAGGACCTGACAGGTAAAGGAAAGATGTATAGCCTGTATCACAGCTGAGATGTTCAGTGAGAAACTGGAGGAACGAGTTCAAAAGCTTCAGCTTGAATATGTGATTCCTCAATGGCAATGCGTTTCCTTTAAGGACAATGGCCAAATTAACCATTATTAGTTTCTGTATGTTAAAAAAGTGCTAATGTAAAGCCACAGAATATCTGAGGGAGGAAAGATATTCAAAAACTGCTTGAATAAAGAAGGAAAATAATGAAATCCAAGTCTCCCATAGGGTGCAGGGAAGGGCGAGGGTATGATTTCTGAGGAACAGAGGGCTTCTATCCACATACGGACTCCACAAGCTCTTTTTTAATAGAATAATATCCCTGGATAAATGTGAGAAAAATCCTTTAGGAAAGTCTGCTTTGTAACAGGTTGTGACAAAACATTGCACAACATTCTCATATTATCTCTGCACTACTAGAAGGCCCTTTTAAAAGGTCAAGTCCTTGTAGTTTAGAGAATGAGAATCACAAAACCAACATGTAGCCTGCAATGCACTGTACTGGTGAGGACATTCCTGTGCTAAGAAAAGTAGGATGATCCACCCATGCAAATCCCATTTTACAGCTTTCTCCCTCCTTTCAGTTTTCAAATTACTCAAGAAACACATGATTATTTCCTAGAATGCATTCACTGCTGAACTAATCCAGCTCCTTATGACAGTGTTTGTAAACCATTTAGCTGTTATGATTAAGAAAATTCAGTGGTACAACCCCCTCTTTTTTTGTGTCACTCGTATGAGACCATGTGTTTCCTTCCCATAATCATCTCTCAGAGTCACTTTTCCACTTCAAACTTAAGTTTGTACCCGTGACTATTGGTTAATGTCAGATAAAATTTTCCTGGTGTAAAATTTCCATATTTGTAAGAAGTAGAGGATCTTGTCCCAAATTAATGTCAACAAAAAGTCACAAGTTCTTGTGCAACACTACAGGTCAGGAGGTAAGAATTGTCATTATATTAATTTATATATGTATATATACGGGAAGTGATTGGTACATGCGAGTCAAGGAGAAAGAAGTATCAACATTAGTTAGCCAAAGTAACTACTAAAGGCAAGCAAGTCTAACCATCATGCCTAACACACCTGCAGTAAAAATGGTGTGCCTGTACTGCACTTTTGTTTTAGTTGGCACTACTATTTTGATTGACTTTTTCTCATGAGTATATTCAGTAACTATGGAGGCTCACTACTGTAATGTTTCATCAAACCATCAGCTGTAGCTGTACTAATTTTGGATCACGGGACAAAACAATGGTGTGTTTTACTGCTGTTTGAGTGCAGCTCTGCCCTGAAAATGACTCTGAACTGAAACTCCTTGGGAACTACTATGAACAAACCTCATGAAGGACCTTTGCAAATTTGAAGAATCAAGGATAAACAAACAAATCAGATTAAGATTACAAAATAGTTGTGTGTTGAGATGATTAAAAACTTGTTTATTCCTTTGGACACATGATATTCATTGCCTCCCTTTCATGTATGTTCCATTAAATACATATTTTACAGCAACATGGCACATCAGATGTGCAGCAAGACTGTAACACTCCAGCCTTGGAGCTGTGGGCTCATGGGCTCTGCTAAGGGTATTGCTTTATTATTTGTATGTATGTAGGGTTCTTTAATACCTTATGAAAACATCCAGAGAATAAGCCATGGACTTGTTGCCAAGGAGTTTCTTTATTAATTTAGGGGAAAAAACAAGGGAACTTGGCAAAGCTTCAAAAAGGGCTACACAAGCTGGACAAAATATTCCACCACAATAACAACTCAGTACATACTAATCTACAACACCCAAGCCAATATACAACCAATTCACCGCACTTAAATCAAATCCCTCCAGCTCCAAGCCACCCAAAGCATCAAGAAAGGAGTAAAGAAAGAGAAGCAGAGGAAGCAAGAAAAGAGAAAAACAAAAAAAAAAAAAAGGAAGGAGACAGATCATACAGCTACCACCAAAACCTTGTGGCAGACCAGCTCTCCCAGGTCCAGATGGCAGGGCTGTGACACGTGACACCCCAAAGCCTCTGGTTTTAGCTACTCTACACTATATGGCCAAATCCCCCAGGCCTCTGACCCACAAGCCACTGTGGGGTCCCAGCCCGGGATGAGTGGCCATGTTCTCACTATACCTGCCAATCTGAGCCAGCTCAGAGCTTCCAGGAGCTGTGGGGTGTTATAGTTTTCCTTGGTTATTTGTGACTGGCTTGCAGCTGCTCCAGAGCTTCCCTGTGTGGGCTTCAGGAGCTGTCATGAGGGATATGATACCACCCCACTTCCATGAGGTTCGACCCATCCCTTTCCCCTCCACAGGGTGATTCTGACCCAATAATCACTGATCTGGTGACTAACGTGTGCACAGAGCACCTCCAGGCCAAGCTCTCTGCACGCACAGCTTCACACAGATGTATCCAGCCTGAAACTCATGAGCCGATTGCCATGATTTTCAGTAAGACAAGTATTCAACTCGGCAAAAAGCTGGACTGTCAAGTAAGCTGTTCATGGCAGCTCTCCCCATCTGCAGCCCTCCCCCCTAAGCTCAAAACCCCTTTCTGCTCTTTGCTGTAGAGTTATGATTTGTTCCCACAGGGTGATTCTGGGGAGATAGTGCTTTCAGCAGGAGTTATTATAGTTGGCAAGAACTCAGAACCAAAACTGGGATATAGGCCATAGTTCCTTTCAGTCTTTTCTTGCAGCACAGCTAAACCAGAATTTCTATCACACTATCTGTGACATCAGTCAGGCCTCCAAAGAGATGGAAGGAACTTAGGAATAAACTTTCTGCTCAAACATGCATCAATCTTTGTGCCAATGCTCATTTCCAGTCAAACAAATTTATATCTGTGTAAGAATGAAGGAGAAAAAAGTAAAATGAAAACAGCAAATGAGAATGCTGCATACAAAATCCCCCAAAGGGTACGCCCCAGTGCATGGACACAGCCACTCCCATGGAATCTCCAAACAAATCATCGGTATAGAGTATCATCATCAGGACAGGGGAAGGCTTAGATCAAAGTTAAAGACACGGGCTGTAGTTGGGCTGAAGCCATTCCCCTTTTTGATGTTAGGGAGAATAAATCTGATCTAATTTGATTTGGAAATCACCTGGAAGGTTGTCCTATTCTTAAGAGGGAAAAGCCATTTTGAAATATTATATATAATTGAATGAAACCTGTCAGAGCAAGAAGTCTGCTCAGGAAAAGATGTTTCAGAGGCACAATGCTAGGAATCACTCAGAGAGTGATTTGGAAGGTAATTATTCAAGGAGTTTGATTTTATTGGATTCTTTTGTTTGGTTGGTTGGTTTTGTTGGGTCGGGTTGGGTCTTTTTTGGGGGTGTATTTGTTGGTTTTTTTCTTTATTTGTTTTTCCCTAGAGAACTATTGAGTCTAATAGAAAATACTCCAATATAAGCAGAAATTTTTATGAACACACACACAAAATACAATGTAAGCAGATACATATGGTCCTGGCAAAGGGTGGAATGGACATCTGTCCTGAAAAATCCCTCCTAGGTATGCTTTTCTGGACATTTAAAATGCTTCACATCTGTTTCCCTTCCAGCTGGCAGAAAATCCACGGAACTGCAGATCTCCCGATTTGTGAATCAATCTGAAAAATGCATTACAACTTTTGACATAAGAAACTCAGCTTCACACGCTCCGTTGACATTTAGCTTTCCATTTGCCAAACTTGGGGCAAATGGGATCCTTTCGAGAGCCCTGTCTATACAATAACCATTTCACATGAAACACTCATGGAAAATCTCTGCTTAGCATTAGCAATGGAGGACACCTGTGTCTGGACTAGATGTTGACTGCTCCCTCTACTCTTAATTCTGTGTTGCCCAGTTCTTCAGGTAAAAATTCTAATCAAGACAATGCTGCAAACAAGGTTTTCCATGGAAATCCTGCCCAGGGTAGAATCTGCAGCATCACTAGGAAAGAGAGCACCCACACAAGGCAGGGGTACTCCTCACACCCACCTCCGAACCAGGAGAACCGTAGTAAGAGCAAGTTTGGCACACATTCAGTGCCTCTGTGCACATACTGTGTAGCTCTCTTTGCTTCCTCTTCTTTGGCTGTCACATGGAAAACTTTTTGCCTGCTTTGCTAAAGCCAAAAGCTTTAGCTATAATTTTGTTTGCTTGTGCTTTGATTTTGTTTTTCCTGAGCTGTGAGATGAGACTCCAGGCATCCCTGATGTAGCAGTAACATCAAGTTTGTTCCAAATTCCTTTTACCTGGGACATACATAGTTTTGTGAGTTCCCAGTTCTGTTGATAGCATCTCCTCAACACCAGAGACACTCATCAATTGAGTACAAAATGCTAGGGATTTTTATACTTACATACAGGATAGCATTGGAAGTTGTATCCCTTGTCTGATACAGGTAGCTTATGACTTTCCTTTTCTGTGATTTTCCTGTATGCAGTTACAGGTTCGTAGGAAGGTGTGAATGGACTTAAGAGAGACTAAAAGCAAAAAAATATTGCCAGTGCAAGGAGTCATCTCTGATAGATCTGTGGGAGGGGAAAAAAAGGGCAACATGCACACATGGACACTCACTGGAATGACAAGACAACATATTTAAAGGAAGCTGAAATTAATTCTAAAGCAGCACTAAAAGAAAATGTCACCTCCTGCTTGTAGCCTGGGAAGGCAACAACTTATGCAGGATGAAGAGGATTCAGAGCAAGGTCAACTGGCAAAACAAGCAATATGTGACAGAAATGTCACATTGCTGAAACATCCCAGAGCCAGGAATAGAATACATCATGAGCCCTTTGGATCACTTGTTGGGCTCACCATACAAAATCATGTTCTAGAAATAGTAACTTAAAGGCATTTATCAAAACAATGTAGCTGATTATAATTCAGACAGCCTTTAGGAACTTTGAGAAAGTGTTGTTTTGGGGTTTTTTTATGAAGAACCAACAAAGCATAGAGCTTATCTGAGAGCAAAAATAAGGTATCACAAACAGAGGTACACAGCAGAGGACCTTGCTGACCCTGCCAGAGATCACTTCACTGGTGAGAGCTGGGAAGCGTCCAGGGTCCACTTCTGAGAAGTACACAGGGCTGTAAACTCCACCATTTAAACCACAAGGACATACATATCCCTTAAAGATGTCAGCTCTTTATAGATTTTGGTTCCTTAGAACTTTTTGGAAGAAAGCTGTTTTCTAGAATCATTTGGTTAAATAAAATCCAGCCAAAATCTCCAAAACTTGCTTTCTCAAACCCACTTTTTAACCACCCAATACATCCAACAGAAGTGAAAGCCTTTATAGGCTTTAAAGTCAAAACGTAGTAGAGGGAAATTTGGGGTGTGTGGTGGGGAATCAACGTAGGTAACATGGCCCTTGTAAAACCACTGTTCCATCACCGCACCTCCTCTTCCAGTCCTCTTACCTTGCCATCCTGCTGGGAATGCTTTTTATTCTGTACTCCTAAACTTGATTAATTCACTGTGAAGTTATCCACATCTCACTTTCAAACAAAAGAAAAGGCCTAGAGCACCTATACCTGTTTTATGCTTGAATATGTGCATATGCACACAAGGCCACACCATGCACGTAAACACATTAAAATGTGTACATTGGCTGGTCTTCTAAATGGTATAATCCTACTGTAAGCAGTTTTTCATTCTCAGTGGATTATAGTACATAAAACATGTCAGAAATAAAGATTAGGCAATGTGCTCAGACTTGTTCAGGAGGAAGGCAAATATTCAGCACAAATATCATTCAAGTAAAATCCACTTCATGTAATATTAACCCTTTCATTACCAGAAGCCAACATTATATTGGCATGAGGCTGCAGAAAGGAGAATTTTGTTTGTTTGGTTTGGCCACGCTTAAATTTCACGAGGACATTCTACTTACTCTATCCTGATTCAACTGAAATACTGCACCGACCTGGAGGAAATATAAGGGGGTATAACACATCTTATGGGGTGAAGCACAAGTGGAATATACAGCATATTGTTCTCCATAAATTGTAATCAACATAACAATCAAAAATTAATTCCTGCTTTATTTTCAGAGACAAAGTCAGAATCTGTGTTTGTATAAGAGGCTGGAAGTTGACATACATCATACACAAAACTAGTACTTGTTATTTATAATGAGAATTACAGCAATTCCAAACCTAAGAAATGCTTGGTTCAGCACTACCCATCCATATCCCCAGCCTGTTCCTCACCTATCCTGGAACTTCTATGTGAAAAACATCCCAAAGTATGTGCTCATACCCTTAAAAGTGCCCTTTATATGTAAAGCCCAGTACCACTTTGCATGATATGCACCCCATAAGGACACATACTGCAACAATCCATAAGCATGGCATTTCATAATTTTCTAGTATTTTACTGTGTAACTATAGGAACATTTTAATACAGACTTTAAGTTTTCAATTGTGTCAAATGGGAGGCTGTTAAAATTTTATGCTTTCAGTGGAGCTTCCACCCTGAACTTCAGCTCCACATAACAAATACCGTCACTGCAGCTTCCTGAACTGACAGTAGATGCTGCTGTCCTAGATAAGAGAGAGATAAGATGCAGCCCTATCCTGCCTGCCTCACAAATAAGGACTCACAGAAGATCAGCTTACCCACTCTTCAGAAAGACTCCCTCCGGCCTTACTGAAAATCCCTGAAGAGGCAGCAAAAGCCTTGACCTGGATTTGGAGAGAAAGAGCCTAGAAAAGCACTGCACTGTAGAGCTGCAGGTGTGCAAGGAACAGCACAGCATGACCTTAAGACATCTACTTGTTGCTCACATTAGAACAGCAGCATTCTCCTGACAATCTGGTGGAAGCGTTGTGGAGGTTTCCAGTCAAACTCAGGAGGTGGCAATAATGTCTTCTGTGTTTTTTCCTGGAAGTGAGAATAAACTGAGGTATTTGTCTATCTTGTATGTTTCTTTCATTTTTACCCCACCCTCCCCTTTTGTGAAGGGCAGAAGCCAGATTCAAGAAATGCAAATGATCCAAAGCCTTTTAAAAGACAGAATTGCTCACAAGGAATATATTCAGCATATTTTGACCTTCTGTATCTGCAACTGGACAGAGACTATCAGGAATGTGGAACCATCATGGTATTTAATACATTATAGCCAACATAAGCTAGTACTTCTCTCATGACTTCCAGAAGAAAGCTTCTGGGCTCAATCCTGGAAGGTAGACTGCACTTCAAATTAGGTGAAAAACCTCTTCATAACATTCTGCACTTATGAATCAGCTACAGAAGAATAAAGCTAACAGGCTATTAATGAAAAATGGAAAAGGGAAATGCCATAAAACTTTTGAGTAGTAAACTAGAGCAAAACTTAGGATTCTCATGCTGAATTACCTTATTTTTAGGCAGCCTGGGAAGTTATAAAAAAAGCACACTTTAAAAAGGTTCTTCCACAAGCACAGATCCAGATGTTGCAACTGTGATGACAGCATCCACTTTACAACAGAAAGAACCAGAACAGATATGGAGAAAGACACTGTAATATTTTATTTTATTTTATTTTTTTTAATCTTCAAAGTTTTCTGCCTTGAGACAGGAATGCATGATAGATAGAAATGGCTCAAACATCTTCACATGAAACACTCTTAATCATAATTCATTCACAATTATTTTTCTAAAACATCTACAGTTACATAATCCCACCCATTTCCATCCATTATCACAGATTTAATTGTTAAACAGTAGTTGCCAGCAATCGAAAGCTGTAAGGCTTTTTGCATATTAGTAGAGTCTTCTGAACTACAAACACAAGAATATCACAACTATAACTCTCACTTTACATGGCAACCCCAGGTGACAGATGTTCCAAAAAGAAATGTGTTGCTTATGTGGAGTTCATAAAAATGAGAGAGCTCTCTGTGCCTCATTAGCTCTACAATCCTTTCTCCTTTACTGCAATTATTTTCTAAACCTACAGCATATTCCTCATTTGTAACCAAGAACTTTGATGAGCTGACTTTTATCATCTTCCACTGCTGCTATTTGGCAAATTTGCAAGTCAGGCATACTAGAGCTCTCCAGTAAAACTCTATGTACAGAGCACAGTTTAAACAGATGGGTTGCTTGGAATCCATATCTCCCTCCATCTGAAGGGAACTACTTTGAGGTTCTCTGGAACTGTTGTAAACAAGAGGATATTTATATATATATGTGTGTGTATATATATATTTATATATTTTATACATAAATGTTCTAAATGTCCTTTGGGAGTCCATTTGTTTTTATCTTTCCAAATGATGACTAAATACCTGATCTGTAGCATTTCTCCTGAGAAGATACTAGTAAGGGAATGACAGTTTTGATGCACTTTGGAATGGCACAATCACGTAAACGCTTGCACAATTAAGACTTATGAACTCATCCAAAGTTTCTAAACATGACAGTCTAACTAAGAACTAAAATACCAGCACAACGCAGCAAGTTAAAATTCTATGTAATCAAAATATAAACAAGTACATAGGAAATGGATATCTGCCAGTAAATGTTTTTTTTTTTTAAGTAGGAAATGTATGCACTTAAGAAAAAAATGTAGCTATCTGACAAACTTTGTAAAAAAAAAGTACTTTCCAAATGCATAACAAATGCCAAGATATCCCGTAACTGGCCAGGTATAGCCACATGAGAGCTGCACAGGTTAGAGCAACCCAGGGAGGGGTGGGGTAGAAATAAAAATCACAAAAATAATAGATCAGCAAGTCGGGGTGGGGAGGGGAAATCACATCATCATTATCTAAATTACCATATGCTTATATCACAACTGCTAAAGGAGCCAGGGAAAAAATAAAAAGTAGACACTGCAGTTTAATGACTAGAGTAACCTCTAAAAATTCAGAAGAAAAAATTATCAACTTAATATACTAATCCTAAGCACCAATTTAATAATTTAAATTAACTGTATTTATATTTCTCCTACTAGGGATGGAATAAGTTCTGCTTGAAGGCTTTAAGTTTAACTCTGGAGCCCATCTGATTTTTCTGTTCTTCTCATGCTTCCTCTGCTGTTCACATCAAAGTCACTGTAAAGACTCTCGCAAGTTTCCAACTCTCTAGGCAAGCAATTCTTTGAAGAGACAATTACATCCTATAGTTTAAATCAACTTTCAGGTCACGAAAAGTGAAACACGCCAGTATTTGGTTAGTCTGCTATTAAATAGTCTGTGAAAATGGAACAGCCGACACCGTTCCTCAACAGGATTTGCCTTAGAACTAGCAGCACCCAGGGCAGACCAACCGCAAACACATTCAGATTCCACAAGGAATTAGTAGTGTTAGAAAATTGCATATGTGTTAGATCAAGAAGGCAGCGCCATACACATGGCATTGTTACATTATTTTTCCTCTATTTTTCTCATTAAGAAAAAACAAAGGAAAACAGCTCCACAAAGAGCTTTTTGGTTGGTTGTTTCATTCTGTGTGTATCTGCACCTGGAAAAAGCAGCACAGTACTCCCCAGATGGAACAGCTCAGCGCTTCCCATCAGCTTAGTTCTTTTAGAAAGCACTTTCCCATAGTTAAGGTGGTCTACTCCAGCTAATTCTCAGAGCTAACCTTTTTTCCAGTATGTATGTCATGCTACTTCCTGACAGCAATTTCAGAACTGAAATGGATCTATGGCAATGTCCACTACTAACTGTGACCAGATCTTCACACAGACCATCAAGCCAGGCCCTTGGGATGGTTCCACACATTGAACTGAAGCTCAGACTAAAAATCTCACTGAAACTCAAAATCTGGAGTGGTCATGAATCTCAGTTAGTCTTCCCTATTTGAACCCTCACCCTGTAATGAAGCACGCACACCAAGGGAAAATAACAACCGCCTGAGCTGGGAGCACTAAGACACCGGTGAGTTATCTTGCTGCTCTTCAGTGACTGTGGATTCGCTGTGCTCCTCGCTCAGCTCGTTGGAGGGCTCCTCATAGCTTGGCTCAGCAGGATCCAGGCTGCTCCCCTCGCTTTGCTCCTCACTTTGCTCTTCGCTGGCCTCTGCAGACTGCTCCAAGTTGCTCTCCAAAGAAGCTGGAGAGCTGCCAGTTACACTTTCATTTTGGTTCATTTCATTAAAAGGCTGTGGGAGATGTGCAGGAGACTGCACAGCGTTTTCACTGGCAGGGATGGGCACTTTGGTTGCACCGATATCTACGACAATGTCATTTTGTGGTAGAGTTACCTTCTCCACAAGTTTCCATTGAATAATACTCATGTCTTTCCCTCCAGTTGAAATCAAGTGACCATCGCTATGAGTGAAGCTGACATTTGTCACATGACTACTGTGAGCGCTGTATTTGTGACTTGGAGCCTGTTGAAAGCAAGCAGAAATCACATGTTGACTAGAAAAGCACACAATATAGAAATTTAAAACTACTAGTATTTTTGCTTAGCCCTTCAAGAAAGATCTTAATTCACAAAAGAGTAAAGAATTATATTTACATTAGGTTTTCTGCTGCAGTGCATCCTCTCTTCTTAAGGTTTGTAACTTCAGACAAATGCAGATCTTCCAAAAAGTAATGGACTTAACACTAAGGCCAGCAAATACAAAACATCAAGCCTCTGCTCCAGAATTTAAGGATAACTATTGCCACTTCACTTTTAGGCATATTGTTTCATATTTATACTATTTTATACTTTCTATTTTATATACAAGCTTAATGGGGGGGTTTGGATATAAATGAGGTATTTGGCTGCCAGGTTCCAAAACAACTACACTGGAAGCAGGTGTCTGGCAAAGAAGGCTTTACACAATGCAAACAAGCACATGGACTAGACTGGTCTAGACTTACCTTTGGCTTGGAACAGGGATACTGAAAGAGATGGACCTTACAAAAATCATCCGCAACTGCTATCACTTTTCGGTTATGGGATCTGACAAGGGCATTTATGTCTGTTCCATCTGATCCTTCAGGCCAAACCCCTAGGAAAGAGTATAGCAGATATTCAGGGATGGTAGTTTTAGAAACAAATGAACAGACAATTCATAAACAAAAATAAAATCAATAAAGCTGTGAGAAGAGACAAGCTTAACAAAAGGTAAGACAGAAATTCAACTGGAAAATGGAATGTGAATTGCATTAAAGGTCCTAAGTATTTTGCTAGTCTCATGTGGTTCCCCCATCCCCTGCTCCACCAAACCCCCAGTCTAAGCCAGGATAACATCTCAGGCTTAACATATGTTTCCTGTTCAAAACCTCAGACTTGTTTAAAGCTTATCTTAAGATTAAAGTTTGCTGCTAAAACTCATAACTCTTAATACTTTCATTCATGCACCGACATTTTAAAAGCAACACTGATGCTGAAGCATGGGACAAATCCAGGTACTGTACACTATGGTTTTATTGGTTTCTTCTATGTTTTAATTAGTTTGGCTTATTTTATTTTGAATCTTAGTATTTCTTGATTCAAAGGAGACAACTGACTGGTGTTACTCTGCACAGAAACCCAGCCTGCACAAGTTCCATAGATGTAAGTGCTGTCAAGTGCTTAAGTACAATTCAATATGCTTTTAAGTGAAAAGAATGACACAAATGTGTCTAGACAAAAGCATAACAACATTTCCTGGATGAAAAGCACTGAGCAAATTGGGGATGGGGGAAGCTCTAGTTTTAACAGAAAATAAAGACCTCAGAGATTCCCATAACAAAACAGATGATTCACATCTGCAAGGAAAATTGAAAAAAAGGTAAACTAGGGGTTATAAGATACCATGGTACCATATTTTTTTTAATCTCAGACTTGGGTTTCTAATTGGGTTCAGGAGTTCAGAGGAATTTCCCCCTCCCTCAATTCACCCTCCCTCTGAAAAACTGTGCATCCAATTGACTGAGAGGGATGCGGATTATCAGATATGAAAATACCTTCTTCCTCCCTTAGAGTCACTGACTTCAGTAAAATAAAAAACATGTGCTGTCTACTATTTTATACATCAGAAAAAGCCAACTCAGAATTGCCTTATCTTTTTCAAGCTCCCACACTATATCTTCTTGTTTCTATGCAAAATGGCAAACAGCGTTTAACTTTCAAATTGGTTTTTTCCATTCTTCAGTGGGTGGAGTAAGAACTTTATTTTCTCTGAAGAATAAAAAGGCAGCTTGTTAAATTTGTTACACCGCCAATAAGATACACTACAGGTAATTTAATAAACACATGAAGTGCTAAGGGAAGTATTCAGAAACATTTTTGTGTTCTCACATCAATGAAATCAAACTGAAAAATATATACTTAAGAATTTCCAAGTAGCTTCATGTGAATGAATTTTACTTTTCCTCTTGCATTCTATATATAAAATACTGTCAACAGGTGAGAGCAATAAATGAACTTCAAATCAATTTCCTGAAGTTTTAGCTACCACCTTAGGCAGACTGTGACAAACAGGTATGGTACTTTCTCTTCTTTTTAATTTAAGATTAAAAAGACAAATATTCAAGATTGCATCTCTTACTAAACACCATTTGTGTTTGCCAAGTTCTTCAGTGGCACTTGCATTTTAATAAATTTTGCTAAACAGCAGTAAGCTTCTCAAAAGAATCTGCTCAGATAAAAGTGTGGGAAATGTGCAGTAACCCAGAGAGCGACTTCAAGTGTCTGCAGAGCAATGATACTGCTGAGCCAATAGTAATATCAACTGCCAAAAAGGAGCAATGCTATTCTCATCCAAGGCATGCATTTCCATTATTTTTCTTCTGCTGACAACAGTGCAATGCCTGAGCCTATGGCACACTACCCACAGAGGTAAATGGAAAAATGCATACCCCAAAAACCCAAATCCCATAAACTTATCACTCTCTCCTGAGCATTAGTGAGCAGTCCCTGGCTTGCTTGGATCCCTGAGCCAGCTGACCCTCAGGTCAAAGCCAGACTAGCAAATATCTGCTAGGTTGGCTTCGCTGCACTGTCTGATTTAATGGGAAAATACTTGCCTTTGCCTGAGACTGAGCCACAATTTTAAGATTCTGCAAAGGGTTTCAGACCAGCAGACAGTATAAAATTAGGACATGATGAATCTTGGCTACGAAGTTTAAATATATTCTGTTCTGCCCCAGAATAACATCACATTATCTCCTTTATCTACTTCATTCCCAGGTCTTCTGGCACACTGAAGATTCTGAGAGCAGTTGAGACTAATTAAACTTAATCCAGAGTGGTTAAAGTTTGTATTAATCCAAAAGGACAGGATCAAAAGACTTGTTCACTTTTTAAAAACAAAAAGTCAAATGGATTCTCAAAACAGTGGTTATGGGAGCTGCTCACCTCCAGCCTGGTCCCAGTCACTAGTAGCTTCTACCTAACAGCTGTTAGAGACAAAGCAAATGGTCTAGATGTGAAGCCAAACTCTTTCTGCACTCCCACATCTCACCTCCTTAAGTCAGGAGTAAAGGACACTTCTGGGAAAGCCTTGGGATTCAGAGAGCTGCTCCCCTTATTCTGTCTGCTCTACCACCAAACGTAGTGGTAAGGGTTCAGTAGCAACAGAGCCTGCTACCTCCACAGTTCTGGTAGATTTAAGTACTCTGCATAAAATGCAAAATGCTTCAGCTCCAAGTCTATTCCAGAAGGAATATGCAGTCCTATCAAAGTGTTCTCCTTGCTCCTGGAGAACGACATCATCCTAGCATCAGAGTTTTTTCACTTTTTGTAGCATCTGCTGAATCTTCTGCTAGTCCATTTTGAAAAAGACTTCTCTGTTGCACTATTATTTCGGTCACAGTAGCAAAGACAGTGAGGAAATAATTGCTGTGGTCCAATTCCTTTTTAGCCTCGGCTTACATGCACAGAGCACCAGGAGGATACGGCCATTCACTTTCTACTTCACCCAGACAGGCCAAATAAAAACACCTAGAAAACCTAGTTCACAGTTTTCAGGCTTATGGAAACTAATATTTCATCAAACTAGAAATAAGAAACAGTATTCAGTTCCAGGAAGAGCATGTTCCTGTTTATTTCTGCTACCTCCCTCAAGTTCCAAAGAACTCAGAAATATTTATGGAGTCTATCAACCAGTCAGCTTCATTCTCTCATCCCTTTATTTTCCTTATTCTGTCTCAGAATTTTGGGACCCAAAAATGGAATCATGCCTGGTTAAGAAGCACCAAGTGCCCTCCACACAATCAATATACCACACAAGAGTGACAGTGTTAGCTCACACACCAACTTCAATCCTTTAAGGCTACTTGCTTATTAAGCACATGACAGCCCTTAAATATGCATGATAGGTGCCAGAAGCCACAGAAAGCACTCAGACTTAACTGATTTTCTTCTATCCTGGTATATAAACTGATATTCAAAGTTGAACTCCTAATAGCTGTGAAAAGATTTGCAGACCTCACCTCTAAAGAATGTGGTTGATTTACCTGCTTTTGATATTTCTGCCAATGTGAAGAACTGAGGCAGGTATCTGATCTCAGCAGTGGAAGAGAGACAATCAGCATTGAGAGGCTGAACCACACTTTCAAACCCATCACAGATGTGCTCCTCATTTATGGCCAACAGAGGTGTCATAAACAAAAGTAGTTTGAACTGTTTCACCACAGTCTAAAACTGTACTATTAAAAGCAATTGTGTCAGCTTTGTAAAGTGTTTTTGTACATTTTAAAAATAAACCACTAGGTAAAGAATCTGGTTAATCTTTAAAGCATTTTTACTCTTTAAAAAAAGTGCATATTACCTTTGACTAGAGGTATCAAAGTGTTGTCATGATTTTAAGTTATGAAGTATGACCTACACTCACACCTTCTTGTTCCTATCTGAAAATGAGGTAAGCAAAGGAGAATGCACAGGTGCTCTAAGAGCGCTTTAAAATATAAGCTTTTTGTTTCAGCGTCTCCAAAACTGGTAGCCTAAAATGACAGCAGAAAAGTTTAATACCAAACTTCAGGAATGGAACAGAAACCAATTGCATGTTCTCTTTAGAACATCCGGTGCTCTTTAATGCAGACAAATATTGTGGTCAGTCTCTTTGGTCTGTGATCTCAGCACCATCCTTAATAATCATTAAGAGTGTATGTCTAATAACAAAGTGAAGCAAACAAAAAGAAGCACAGCATGAACAGCTTAAAAGCAAGTTAAACAGTGCTTACCAAACACCTGGAAACCTAGTACACAAGTGTATGTTGTCCAATCTATATCCTTACAGTCAGAACGATTCCTGATTAGCTTACAGCCACTTGGAATGTCCCCTGTAAAAAAACAGTGAACGATGAATTATGCAATGCAAACGTATATTTACGTATCGTTCTTTGAAGCGGCTAATACAGAAAATAAATGCATGTTAAAACCAATCTGGAGTTACATTGCAGAGGCAAAGACAGACCAGTACATTTATCAAATTCCAGCTACTTGAAGCTTTACTTGATTTTTATGGGTCACACTTACTTCTCATTTCCCTCTTTTGATAGAATAACCTTCCTGCAGCCTGAGTCTCCTGCTACCAACTCTGTAAAATGCTTTAATTAGAGTCTGTAACATAATAATTTCTTCCTCCTACAAGCCCCATTGATGTGCTAAAATTCAATCAATCATTCAGGAGTTCTGCTTTTAATACAGATATTTTAACTAGGAAAGACTGTCCATCTTGCATTACACTAGGCCAATACTAATGGGTCACAGCTCTTTACTTCCCTATACATGAAATTATAAGCACCAACACTTCCTTTCCATAGACTGCACTATCTAGATTTGAAACCTAAGTTGTGACAGGAATAAAAAACATGGTAAGGTAACAGATATTTAAACTGCTGACTATTCCTGCCTATACAGGGAAAAAACTGCAGTCCTCTCATATGTAGTTAAAGTCATAGGAAGACAAGAACACAAAAAAACACATTTAAAAACAGACTGATATGCACTACTTAAGTTGAACTTCTGATGTAGCCACTACATATTAAATTCATATTTTTGCATATTAAAAAAAGGCAAAACCAAAAACATTATTTCCACTGACTCATTAAAGTAGCATTATTGCTTTGCTTAGTTTTCAACACCACCAGCCAAGATAAAATTTCAAACGAGAAATCCCAGAACAGAACTGTGGCACAGACCCACTAATTTTATTCCCCCAAAATAACTGGTATTGTTGACATTAATCAGACAACTGTATATATTATTTTCAATCTACAGAACTTTGGGTCAACATCAAAATGTAGTGCCACTTGTTCTGTAAACTCTACACTGTTAAACTGATTTATGACCTTGTAAAGAAGTAAGCTATATTTGGCATTGCCATTAGGTAATACACAGCTCTGAATAACATCAAGATATCAGGTTACACAAGTTCAAATGGGTCCCTTTGTCAGTAAGCATTTTGTACAGTCCTGATCAAACACACTCTTCTAAATATTCTGACAGCTAATACGTATTTCTGTTTTCATGGTATTTATTTTCATACTTACAATATAGTATTTCATAGTCTCCTGAGTTTGACATTATATACTTGTTGTCCGGGGACCAGTCAAGGTGTGTAATATAGCTGGAATGTCCCTGGAGAAGAATCCACACCAGCGTGAGACACTTAGTTTAGTTTAAAGTGAAGCAAAAGTTGCACCCACAGATGGCACAGCCAACTGCACAAGTAATCACCTCCCCACCCACCTCAGGTCTGTTGCAATTCACTTGTGTTCCTTTAGAGGCTCCTTACTCACAGTGCCACAGTTGTTAATAGCTAAAGAAATGCAGGCTGGGCATTGTGCCTCTCCCACTCTTCCCTTGTAAATCATGGCCCTCTTCGACCCCAGAATGATTTACTCCTAGAAGGTATGATGCTAAAATATAGATGAACTCAAATTTATATGCTAATTGGGAACATACACATCGCTACTAATAGAGAAAAGCAAGTAACTCACACAGAATCATTTTTAGACCCCAACAAAAAAGTGACAGGACTCTTTCATTTCTCTATCCATTTAAAATAACTTCCATAAAATGCATACACATGCAAATAACCTTTGCTCATTTTAAACATCTAGGATACCTCGGTCAACAACCACGACGTAAAAGGACAACATCGTGGCCTGGTCTTACAAGAATACACTTCTAACCTTTTTCAAAGTTTCTGCTGTGTTTCTTACACTGCATGTGTGCATTAGTGGCAGCTTTGAAACATGTCTTCCCTATAGGCATGAGGTCATCTATATTAAGAATCAAAACCTTTTGGTCTAGTTGCTTAGTTATCACCATCAAGAGCACACTGAGGGCTAAGCATCCACCTTGGGTTTTGAGGGAGAAGACACATGCAGCTAGTCAGAGTATTTTTCCCATGCACCAACTTCTTTAATGGCAGTAATAATAAGAAAAATAAAGGTACAAAACGCTCCAGAGAAGCCAAAAATTTATGTAAAGTAGGTATAATTTATTTGTCTGTAGAGGAAAGGGTAGGAAATTAATAAAAGTGACATCCATGTCACTATCTTCTTCCTCCACCCTTCCATTTCTTCTCTGCATCTCTTCCCCTTGCAAGTCCTTCTATTTTCTCCTTTTCCTAGTCATTCTGCCAGGCAACAAAAAGGCATTTTCTTGACTGACAGAAGTCAATTTACCTCCCTTTCTCAGTGGGCATTACGAAGATATTGTCCCTCAGCTCCCCACAAGGTCTCTTGGCCCAGCCTGCCAGGGCCATGCAGAAGCACCACACTGGCTGCTGTGCCACCCACCACGCCAACTTCTTCCACAGAGAACTCTAAGAGATGTTATTCGCTTCCAGAATTACATGTAGAAATACACCCAAGTCCTGTCTCCCTGCTCCCAGGTCCTCTGTGAGAGACTGCAAAAACATTTAGGGGAAAAACGAGCCTTTATGATTTATTTACTTATGAACTAGTCTCTCCCTCAAGCAGAACAATTGTGTATTGACATAACTGCTTTGCAGTCAGGGGTGAGATATATGATATTGACATGCAAACTTNGGAAAGGAACAAAGCAATTGGCCAGGGGTCTCCGGGCTGCAAAATCCCTTCAGGCAAGCAATCACCAAGTGATGAACTGGAACATAACATTGCTATCATATTTTCAATAGGAGGATCCCATTTTCTATTGAAATCTTTCTTTAGTAGCTGCCTCCTGATAAGGCAACATTTTACTCTCTCCTTTTCTGTATCTTTATATATAATGAACGTAATTATTCATATTATCACTGGCTAATAAAACCATCTGAGTAAATGGAAACTCTATCATTCACTGGCGATGTTTATCTGCTTCAGACTTGCGTGGTGCAAGGTTCAAAATGCCCACAGCCTATAGGAGAGGCACACTAATCATTTCAGGTTAAGTCCACTGTATCAAATACTTCAGCGTGGCTGCCTGTGTGGCTTTCACCCCACAGCCCTCTCAGTAAATGCAAACACTTGCTCCTCTTTTGCAAAGTTATCTCTGATGTAAGGCAAACAGAGACAGCACCAGCCACCCAGAAACTGCTGACACGCTGGAAGTTCATACCCCAGCCAGTACCTTCACATTGCTGACTGCATAGCTGGAGCCCTCAAAAAAACAGCTGCACTAGTCAAAACGGTTGTTTCAGCTCATATGAAATTCTGCTCACAGACAACACTGTCCTTCACTGTGGAAACAGGCTCACAGGTCACAGACTTGCCTCTCTCGCAGCAGCAGAATGACTGGTTGTGACTGAGAGGGGATTTAAACCCAACAGTGGGCATACAGCCCTCACGCACAAGCTAATGCTGGTTCAGTAGATAAAATCTTCCTGAAAGTATTCAAATAATGTCTTCAAGTTGGAAGAAACAACCAGAAGCTGACTACCAGGAGGACTGAGTCATACTACTTGGAGGTCACCCGTGAGGCTACTGAATGACAGAATGCCAGAAGGATGCAGTGCCAGGAGAGCGCTCCGGGTCCTGAGCATACCTGGGCGTCTCCCTGCTTAGCATCAAACTGGTAACAACTCGCCAGTGTGCTGGCAGGAAGAAGAGGGGAGGTGCAGGGTGCACGAAATAGGATCAGCAGCCTCACAGCTACATGTCACTGCCTTCTGCACAGGCTGGAAGGGTCAGGGGAGCTCAGCCACGACAGAAACTAGCTTGCCAATTTTGTCTTCTACATGCAGTCACTCCGACTGAAAAAACATGGGTCAGCAGAAATCTGCTTTGAAGCCTTAACACTTCCACTTGAGTATAACAATGCTCAATTCTCCCACTCCAATTTTTACAAACCCCTTTCCTGCCAAGTCAGAGGAACAGAGGGATAGACAGATGATGGTTTAAATTACAATATGCTCTCTCCTGATACATAATACATAGGATATACAGAAATAAATGCTCATACATCCTCCAAGAGCTCACAGAGACCTTGAAGTACATAGCAAGCTAAATACTATATATGTTAAGATTAGTAATCTCTGAGTGATTTCATATTCTATGGTTAAAAAAGTAAGCGATGAGGTGAATGACTGAGGTGCAGTCATTCCCTGCCATCCCCACCAGCCTCACTGGGGCCCTGGTCTAAGCTCCCTGTAGGCTCAGCCCTTTCCCCAGTGCCTGAGCTCCTGGGGAAGGCTACAGATCCAATTTCTCATCTCATGACTGCCGTGCTACTGGCTAACTCCATCACGACCCTGATGGATGGCTGCAGCATGCTCTGGCTCATCCCACACCACAATCCTGCCACTGATGAGTCCCCAGCACACCCACCAGCCTTCCCTCCCAGCTGCATCCCAGGCCAGCACTGAGTCCGCCCCACCAGCCTGCACACTGCAGGGATGGGGTAAACCCACTGCTCCTGCTGGCCTGGCAGCCCTGTGCCCCCACAGCAGCTGCACATAGGCTGCTCTGGACCCACATGCTCTAGCAGCATGTGACACTTCTCAAAGGTGAACCTCTTCTGATGATGTAATCTGCAAATGCCATTAAGTTTCGTGTGCTCTTTATGTAAATATTTTCACTAATCTGAAGAGATAGCTGAACTTAAGGCCAGAATGTTAGGCAACTAAACACTTAAGGAAAAAACAGTATATCCTTTTAGCACTGGAACAGTCTCATCTAAGTGTAATGACTAATATAAACTTCACTACTTGTGCTACATTTAGATCTAATATTTAGCCGGAGCCACATCCCTCAGTCTCAAATTTTGTAGTAACAATTACAGCTGAAAATAGTGTGTATTTGTAACCTTCAAAAGTACATTTTCTAATGGAATTCCACCACCAATATGTTGGTTCAAGGAGTACTTTACCAATAGGGGGAAAATACTCCCAACCAAATGTAGTATTTTCCTTGGAAGAGTTCCAGCACACAGGCACAAGGCTTTTCTCCATCTTACTGCTAATTTCCCATTTCAAAGAAAAAGGCAATAGTCTGATAAATTAGTCATATTTGATGGAAGAGTGATCACTGAACACTATGAGTTGGGGGTATCCATCAGACTGAAGTTTAAAATCAATCAAATGCTGAAAAAAAACCCTGCCAAACATATAACCAAAAGGGAAAAACATCAGTCTGGAGAGGGTTTCATTGCTTATCCATCATTGTGTATGTTTAACACCAAAATGCAAGAACTGATGATGATATATGCTCCAAAACTTACATTGCATTTTCCATATCTGCTATACTTCCTTCCATTTTCTGTTACTACGTAGAGGTAAATAAAATTGTCATGGGATCCAACTGCAAGTAAGGTGCCATCTACAACACAGAATATTTGATATAAATTAATAGAATGTTTGTTTTCTCAACTTTAACTGTTTCCGACCTATAGCTAGGACAACAGTCTCAGCTAAACTACCGCTTGTGAACTGCATGGAAGAATTCGTAACTGTTTACATCATGCTGTTTTTCAGTCAGTATCTGTTTACTATTTGGGTATGGTTTTTGGGCAAGTTCATTCAAGTTTTTTTCAGACTCAATGTCCAATGGACACGATATAAATCCTCAGATTGCACTGGGTTTCTGAAAGCTGTTGACAGCAGGCAGATTTGAGGTTTCCGCACCATAAGAATGTAAAACAGTATTTACTCTATGGATAGCTTAACTTTGGAGGTGTGGACTGCATCTAAATCAACATTAAATAATGCCTAAAGATGTGGAACATTCAAACATTATAAGCAGTTTTCTAATCCACATTGTCTCAATTTAATAAAAAGTATGTGGACAAAAGCTGCCACAAATCATGATCAAATACCTCTTCT
This sequence comes from Campylorhamphus procurvoides, assembly GCA_013396655.1. Lineage (NCBI taxonomy): Eukaryota > Metazoa > Chordata > Aves > Passeriformes > Dendrocolaptidae > Campylorhamphus > Campylorhamphus procurvoides. Next base: position 3,187,511 of record WBMV01003664.1, on the reverse strand, counting down.
GTCAATGAACATCAGTGATTTAAAATAAATTGCTGTGCTTGGCACATGCAGCAGCCACAGAGGAACATTTTGCTCACTAACATTGCATGCTAGCCAAAACCAAACAAGAAAAAGATTTACAAGGATGTTCTTCCATCCTGTTTTAACAAAGAAGAGTCAGACTCTAATGATTTGTCATGTCACGTCTGAAGAGGAGACTCAGTACTGGCTTGGACTAAACATAATCCCCTTGCAAATACTTGAAAAACAACTCTGACTTTCAGACAGACAGACATAAGCTTAGTTTTATGGTTTTGCATTAATAAACTTGAAAACTAACTAAGAAGTATATTAAAATATCACTTAAATCATCAGCTTTTTACAGACTTTTCTGTTAACCTGTCAACTATTTACTTGAGAACTTTTATTTTTTCTGGAAGCAAAGCAATGCTAATCTTTGCGGCTACAAAAAAACAAGATTTAAGCAAATACAAACAAATCTGTAAGCAAAATATGCAATTTTATATTAAGCATCTGAAAATTCTTTCAAAGCTGTGCCTTTTCTAATGACTGGGGACTAGTTCAACACCAGTTAACAGAACACATATCTGATTTATCAAAATTATTCTGAATATTTAAGTCTGCCTACCTACTGAGTAGCGCATCACTGAAAGCTGTTCGTTGCCATCAGTGTGTATTGAAACCAGATCCCTCGTTTCCGCGTCCAAAACAAACCACCTAGAGAGAGAATTCCAATGAGTATCACTTCCACCAAACAAAAAGGTAAGGAAAAAAGCAATAATTACTGTCTGCCTTCATATTCTCAAGCTAGCCCCTCAGATGCAGCATAGAGAACATCTGTTTTTAATGAAACACTTCTGTGGTTCACAAAACAGTACAAGTGTCAGTGAAGAACATATGAAAGATTCTAAATACAGTTCAATTTTTTTCTCCCTCATCTGAAAACTGTAGCCATCACCAAAATTTCTACTGGATGATAAACATGCCACCAAACAGGTAACATGACTGCATCTTATCATTGTGAAACCTTAAGGCTACAGCTAAATTTTATTCTACTGCTTCCCTATTTTGAAAAGCAGCTTTGATACAAAAACTGATCTTACAATTTTTATGAAGGTAAAAAAATAAAAATAGAAGTAGTAAGTGAAAGTGGAAAACATTTCCAAACTCATTTTAAACACAAATTGCATTCTAATTTGCTATTTTCCTCTTAGTCCTTTTCATTTTTTATGAGGAATTTTATCAAAATAATGAATTCACTAAAATTTCATGGTTCATAATGTAGCATTTAATTTTTTATTTCCTGATTGGATGATTTATAACTGAGGTAATTAACTGCATTTTTTATTATTTAACAGTAACTTTTAACCTGCAGTATTATATATGAGGCACATGCAAAAAGCCCAGAGATGCTTACAAAAACTCACTGACACATACACTGAAATAGCCACTAACAGAAAGATGCTCAAGATCAGGGGAACTTGAGCATTTTGCCATGGTTCTGATCCCTACCTTCATATTTCACAAACAGGCTTCTATCCCTAATGGTAAATGGTAAGTTTACACATTGTGGAAACAAGCAAGGCAATTTCACCCTGTGTCTCATAGTGTACTCAGTGGAACATTGCTAAACCCAGGACTGTAATAAAGCTGTAAAATAAACTCCAGCAACAACAATACACATTGCTGCTTTCTATGGATGGAGATGAGATTCCAACTTGTCTGACAGCTAGGCATCTGGAAAGCAGCCTGCTCCCAATGGCTCAGAATCAGCTTGTGGTTAGAGAGCCATATGAAAGAAATTAAACAGCATCCACATTAAAAAAAACTCAACGCCACATGCCAGGGACTGCTGAATAATCTGTGTGAAGGACAGATGGAATCGGTGGAAAACAGCTAACATGTCTGCACTGGGCAGCAGTAGAAACCATGCTGAGAGTCTCTCTGATGCAATCCTCTAGGATTTTTGATTTCCAATGCACACTGAAATCTACTGAAGCTTAGTAGGTTCTCTGAAGCCACTGGGAGTTACAAGGTGCTATGCTGCTATTTAGTTCAAACTATGCTACAGTTTGGCCCTGCTGAATGCTTCACTGAAATGTTACCTGGCTGATAACCATGACAGGGGTGTGGATATTAAAGAACAAATCAAAATAATTTTTAAAAACAAAGAAATACAAACGAAACCCCCAACCCCACCTCCAAAACCAAAAAAATCCCACCCAAAACTCAAAAAGGCTCCCAGAAAACCAGGAAAAAAAAATTATCTAGCAAGATGACACAGCTTTATGCTTGTTTGCTTATCCTGAGCAGCATAATTGGAGTGCCTGTGTGTAAAAACTGATGATCAGCCCAGTGACAACCAAAAGCAGTTTTCTTCCACAAAGTGGATGGGTACCTCCCTTCCCACATGCTCCCACAGTGACCATATTGCATAGCGATTTTGCCAGACAGCCAAAGGGAAGGGCTCAACCACCTTTGTCCCAAAATACATAACCAGGGCAGAGCAGGAAGGCTGCTGGAGCAGGGACATGTCTCTGGATTCTGGCCCTGAGACTGGCTGTTCAGGTTTGCTCTTTGAGGCTGTCACCTGAAACAGGTAATCCTCCAGTCAACAATTATGTAAACCAAAAAGTACCCAAAGCCTAAAATGCAGCTGGAAAAAACATGCAAACTGCCCCTATTTTATTGAAAGCACAGAGGTGGCACTGTGTGGTATCAAACACAATGCAAAGCTTCTGCTGCTCTTAGGAGTGCACACTAAATTGCATTTGGCATCAGGAAATAGCATTTTGTGCCATCAGTCCCTCTCCAAATATTCTTCTGAACAGGAGATACTAGCAGCAACCCTAGCTGTCCAAGGAAAGAGTCAGTGCACAGTGATAATTCTGATAATAATTTAAGAAAGGAAACGCTGGTCACATATTGTACAGCTGTTTCTTGATGCTTCCACAGGTGTAATCTATAATCAGAAATGCTCTCTTTAATCTTCCAAGTTCTACCAATGCTGTGGCAAACACTGCAATTGCCAGCATGAAAGCCCATCTCCATGAAATGTGTCCCCAGTCCAGCAGCTACAGTTCATTGGCATGCCCCACATGGGCCCTTCTTGCAAACAGCTTGAGACTGTATTTCAGGAGAGAATCTTCCTTCCCACGTGAAGGATGGCAGCTGACCCAAAAAAAAAGGGCAGCAAAATACAAAGCTTGGCTTCCAAGTGAACTTCTGATCCACAGATTGGATGAAATAAATAAATGGAGGAATGGTATCCCAGCTCTAAGATACTCTTTCACTTTTTCTGTTTTTTATTGATTTTTCCTGCCAATTGTTACCGAAGATAACATGCTTAACTTGTTTGTCAGTTCACATGTAAAAGAAAATACTTGTGCTGTTTTCATCTATTTCTTGTCTTCCCATTCCTTTGCTTTAAAAAAAATACTAATAACCTATCTAAAAAAACCCCAAAAATCTATGCTTTTAGGAATAAAATCCCCTTAAACTATTCTCTTATGGAAAACAAATTCTACCCATGACAGACATGTATTATTGATAATTCACATCTGTAAATGTAGAATTTTTCTGATTAGGTCACCAGGGAAATAATATTCCAAAGTAGCAATACGTTTTTGCACTTACGTTTGCAATTCCCATGTTTAGTTAATACTGAATGCTGACCCTGCAAGGCATTTATCAGAGCGCACAAATCAACCCATCTTACAAGGATATCTAGGCTTCTTCATCTTAATACAACAAAAGATGCTGAACTATATAAATCTCCATGATTTACTTCCTTGTGGCTCTGGCTTACGATAACCTTGCACTTCAGCCTTTAGTTTTCTTAATAATGGTAGTAACTTTGTAAGTATCTTGTTAGTCTTTTTTTCTGCAGTGTCTTTGAATACTCATATGCTTAGCACTCAAGCCATTCTACATGATTAGTCACAGAATGGTCTACTTCCCTGCAAATAATACCACTGGCGGCATGGCAACAGGATCTGTATAGTGCCTTGGAAAACCCACTTTTTTGGTAGGATTTCTACCAGGATAGCCATCCCTTTTTAGTTTTCCGGCTGTGCCTTTCCAGCAAACAGCAGGATTCACAAAAAGTATTAGTTCTCTCCAAACCAGACTTACTTCCAAACAACCGATGGCCAGGCACACAGAGATATTTAAAGAAGTGGTAACAAAACCTGCAGTAGACCATTTGCAGACAGCCCAAAAAGGGAAATGATACCAAAATACTCATTACGGGAAGTGATACGTGAAAAACACACCAAAAGCATGGCACTTGGCCTAATAAAAAACACAGCACTCTGAAACAACAGACAAGAACGGAAAGAGAGGTAGAAAATTCAGTATTCTTTAGACGTTACAATTTTAACCACCAAACCCAACTTTCTTAGTGCTCCATTCCCTGCCCCTGTCTTACTGACCTCTGTACTGGAAGCTGAGCAGCACTAGAATGGTAACAGACACATCCAAGGTTTGAGTTTATTGAGTTCTGAAAAGATTAGACTAATTTAATATTTGCTTAAAGACTTTTTGACTATGAATCCAATTATTAAACAACTTGTTATGTGTTTGAGATTATTTTCTCCTACCTTAATCAAGATATATCATGCAGCCCTCATTCCTTGGATAACTCCCTTGGACCAGATTATCTGGCACAGAAAGCACTGCATGATGCTGCTGGTTAGGCTGTAATTTTAAAACTGTTTTGTTTATCTTGACTCACTTCTCCATTTATTTCTCATTCACTTGTACACTTATCAGGTCTCACTTCAATTCAGTTTCATTTGTGCATCTCAAACCTATCATTGAATCATATAATTTCAGCACACACTATAATATAATGGTGAAAATATAACTGCCTAGTTCCAAGAAGAACAGGGTAAAAAATGCCAAAAACCCCCAAGGCCATCATCATAAACTTCTTGAAGACAGTATAAACTGTCTCAAGTAAATTAAAAGTAAGAATTTAAACTGAAAAGTGCTGAACATAAAATGTAACATTAAATGCTCCAGGATAGTCGAAAGCAAACTAAAAAAAAAAAAAAGACTGAATGCTTTGGCCATGCAATGCCTCTATTATGCTTTGATGTAAGTTCAAAAATGCCTACTAACTTTGAAGAAACATAATCTGACCTTCTTTTACCTTTTCCCTGTTTCAAGTACTATTAGGTCCATATGTTTAATGAAGATAGAAACATTTGTTCAATTTAATGTTTATAATTACAAGAAATGAATAATTGCAAAGGTACAATGTGGTAATCAAATATAGAAGAGTTCAGCAAGGTTTTTCTTAGGAAGTTAAACTTGGTTTTCTAGCCTGATGTTATACCTAATGAATTTAGTGCAGACTGCATCTTCATCTTGAAGAAGAAAACTCCCTAAAAATATTTAACATTTCAGGTTTTCCTGGGAAGTTCAAGGGTGTTGCACATGATCAGCACCTTCTAAAAACCAGACTTCAAATGGATTTTAGGCATGAGGCTGGGTTTAAAAAAAAATCTAGTGGGCAAATTAAACAAACCAACCCCAATTTTCTTACAGGCATTATATTATCATCAAGTTATCAACCATGACAAAGAACTGAAAAACAGAATAAAAATGCTCGTAAGATTTAATATCTGCTCCTCTCACCTTTCTAATGCTATCAATATCCTCTTTTTTTCTTTTAACTGGTACATTGGTACTCCTTTCTTGGGAGATGATACCAAGTGAGAATTTGACTATGAAGTAAAATAAACTTTTTCCACCACCGAAAGAAGCCTGAGTTTGAAAGATTCAGCTTGTGTTTTGACAGCTTTCAAATATACAACAATTTCAGGAAGAACAGGAACAATTCAATATCACTTCACTGCAGCAATGTGCCACGCTGAACTCTGTGTTACACAGAAATCGACATACTGGCCTGTTCACTTGCCTCTCGACCTCAATTTAAAATGTTGCAAGCGTGTTTGATTTGGGAAAGGGAAAGATCTGTATACTACCTATCTTAGAAACTACTGTAACATGCACATATTATTAAAATAAGATATTTGGTAAAGACAATAAGGAGTGCTCAACAAACAAAAACAGTTACCAAAAAAAAAGTCAAGATCTGGGCTTTTGTGAAAGACTTGTTAAAAAACCAAAACAGCCTAACAACAGTCAAATAATTCTTCTGTCTTCATCTAACATATATAAGATGATCTGCCCCCTTCCACCAAGTTTTTAAGGCTTTGCTACCTCAAGTTACAAAAGAATAAAAAGAAAATTAATTCCATTTATAAGATGCATCTATTAAACCATGTCCTTCAAACTTTCAATTATCATAACTCAGTTGAACAGCGTTTACCTGCCCGAGTGTGTTCCTATTGCGACCACTGCTCCACTGGGATGGAAATCAGCACAGTGCCCTGGTTCCTGAACGGAGAGGGACAGACATGTTATTGACCCATCCACTCCCTGAGGGTCGAACACCTCGCCTTATAATAAAGCTATCCTAAAAGTCTGAAGTGAATCGACACAGGAAAAGAATCGACACAGGAAAAACCGATCAGTTATCAGCATGCTAATCTTCAGAGAGCTTTTCTTTTAATGTATCAGTGACATGCAGTAGGGACCACCTTGAAAGTAAAAAGCCTAAATTTCTGTGTAAAAAATACTTTTGTTTGGATATTAGGACAGAAATAGCCAAAAAATGCAATGAACAATGTTTTTTCCTATTTGCCAGCTATATATTTAAAATTAAAGGGTTGACATACATCTAGCAGCCTGGTCCATTCCAGTGTGTGGTCCACAGAATTCCACATACAAACTTGCCTATCTTGGGCACATGTCAAAAATAAGTCTTTGAAAGGATGAGATGCCAGTCCCCACAGTTCATCTGTATGTCCCTAGAAAGAAATCACATATGGTTTAACAAGGAATAAAATAAAGACTCTTAAAATAACACTTCATCAGGGAAAACCTGCTTACATTTTTCGGTTATAGTTTAAAAAAACAAAGTTGTGCTCACCTGTACCTCTACTATGAAACCATCGTTAAATGTTGCCCGCAAAACAAAGTTCCGTGAAGTACCCACTAAAAATTGATCTGCTTTTCCTTCTGCTACTGCTCTGATTGTTCCATACTGGTCAGGAACCTAGGAAAAGAAACATCTGTAAAACCACATCATGCATCCTGATAGTTGCTTCTTTTTGAAAGCCACAAATAGGGCACAACAGCAGTACCAGAACCGGAGTTCTCCTAGTGAAAAGGAACAATCTAATCACATATAACCTCCATCAGGACTTGACCTGAGCCTTTTCTTCGTCTATTTGTTCAGTACAGGTGTACACTAGGCAGACAACCACAGTTATGTCATTTTAATAAGTCTCAGGAGAAAAAATTACAGATTAAATTACACAGATTTTAAGTGTCAGATACACTAAAAAAATGCGTTCCACAACCTCACAACTCATCTTGTATGGAAAGGACTAGCACACAGTTGCTATTTACTTTCCAAAATACATTTTGAAAAACAAGAAAAATCTTTCACACAGCACACAGTAAGTGCTTCCTGATTTTCTTAATGCTTCCTGATTAGCCTTAAGTAAATGTTCATATGCCCTATGTCAGCAATGACTCTGAATTTTAATGACTTTGTTTATTGCAGACTTGAATTCTAATACACTGCTTTATTTTACAGTGTGCAATTGCTTGGTTTGCTAAATGATTCATCTTAGAAAATACACTAGTATTAGCCACGCAAGATAGAAAAATTGATCTGTCAGAGTTCTAGTAACATAAAAATTAGCTTTAATGCAACATTATTAACAAAAAGGAAACAGAGACTGATATGAATAGTGTGTTACTTCAGCCTTAGAATTGTACATGATAATTAATGCTTCCTTTCTATCATGTGTGTTTTCTAAATGTCAATATTAGACACAAGGCAATAACAAACTCTCGATCAAACTTACAGAAGTGTCAAGAAAAAAATGCTGCTATAAATGGACATTAGGTAAGTGGAGTAAACCACTGGTTGAAGAACTGTTAAAGAAGAATACATTATTTCAAGATCAGGGAAAATCAAAATGTATTTTCAAATCCAAAATACACAGTCTTTTCCAGTTCAACCCATTGACCTAGCATTGCCATATAGGTAAACCACAAAGAACATAGATATGCACTAAACACTTGTTTCAGGATAAATTTAAAAGAATTTAAAATTCCTCATTGTAGCCTATTAATCATTAATTATTACCAATACCAATATGCATCCTACCATCTGTTTACCTTATATCAAACATTCTATTATAACCCTTAAATGTTGGTAGCATTGTCTTTCTCCAAACAGGTAAGCTTAACAAAAACATTGACAATACTAAGGGATATCCTCAAACATCCCCTCAAACAGGATGAATGAAAATAACTAAGCAAGGTTTTGGAGGAAAGAAAATCATTGAAATTTTGTGTTCAACTTAAACACAGGAGAACTCAGGCCCCGTATAGGCTCATTTCTAGGCTAAAATTTAAACACACTTATAATAAAACACTGTCATCCACTTAAAGAAACAGCAACCAGAAGGTATTCTGTCATCCTCCAGAGGGTGGGGAAGGCTCTGTCTTTCCAGCTAATACCTTGTTCTAGGCAAATTCCTTGTCACTTTTGCTTTCTTACCTCAATTTCCCTTTCAGGATTCAAATCATGATCCCACAGGATGATCTTTCGGTCTTTCCCACCTCCAGTTAGCAGCATCCCATTCCTCATTTGACAGAGTGTGAACACGCTGCCATCGTGCGCTTTGATCTGTCTGCTTATCTGATATACTCCTATATGCACAAAAAGTAAATAACAAAGAACACTACTCACTTTTTCATCTGGGGTTTACAAGAAACTTTGCCTTTTGGCAGAAAAATAAAGTGCTTAACAAATAATTAGATTTGCACCGTCGGGCTCATAGTATTGCATTAGTATGGCAAACACAAGGTGGTAGTGTTTTCTTACAGGATAAAAAGATAAAACAAAGGGCCTGCCTTTCTGAAGAGAAACTTAAATTTGAGATTGATTGCCCTACAACCTGTGAAGGTAAGAACAACAATTTGGAAATGCTTCCAGTTCTCTGCCATCCGAGGGAACAGTTTTTCCAGATGCAACAGAAACTGTCCTTTACAGTCAAAACATATCTAGCAAGAGATTATGAGAAAAGAAATACAGTTATTTTATTAAAAGAACTTCAAAGACTTGTTGCCTACAGTCTTTGGGGAGTAAAAAGTAAATTCCTTATAGCAGTTTCCAAAATACACTAACAGAGTATCTAATGCTGGATGTTGCTACACTTAACAGTACAATAAGCATTTGGCATCTATCAAGACAGCAGCGTACCTGAAGGAAAACACGTGAAAGAATGAAAGAGACATGAGAAAATTAAAAAGCAAGGGTAGCAAAAGAAGCCTTTTGCATGCTGATTGGAAAGTATATTCAAAAAAACCAAACAAACCAAGATTTTGGCGTTGCATAATTTTAAACAGCAATCACAGGAGCTGCCTAAAACACCATCCAACTAAATATGAACTTAACTTTGTTAACTCTTCCTATGGTTCAAATCAGTCCAAATCACTGTGTTCTAACACTGTGAAAAAGAGTATGAGATCAAGTCCTGTGACCAATCTAATTTGATAAATCAACATTTAGTTAAGCCTAGGTAAATAAATGTACTATTTGATAACTTTTAAGATTATACGGGAAGATTATTGCTGCTCAAGAAATTGAAAATTAAACATCATTAAATTACTTTTCCATTGCTGTTAGCTTGAAAGACAAGAAAAAGATTTACCTACAAAAAGGGACTTACCATTAAAAATTTACTTTTTATATGAGTGCTTTCCTGGCATACCAATTTAAACCAGAGTGTTTGAAATAGCTGCCAAGTAAAATAAATTATCATTGAATTTATGAGTTACCTTAGGGCTCAACTGTGCCAGGTCGGCATATGTTTGGTAACAAATCATTTTCCTTTCTTTTTTACAAAAGCTTTGCCCTAAAATTTCAAATAAAATGCTTTTGTTTTTGTTTTTTTAAAAAGCATATTTTAAAGGCAAGACTTGAGTGGCTGCTAAACCAGAAACTGTTATTCACGTAACTGGTGTATCTAAGCACTGTAATTTTTCTTCACATCCAAGTCCTATTAATATCAGCGTCACCACTTAATGGTATTTCTCTGAGGCTAAGGATGGTGCAACATGAGCCTCTAGAGACAAAGACAGCCTGCAGAATCCTCAAACTGATCCTACAGTCTTTTTCAAATCACAGGATGAAAGGAAAGCTCAATAACCATTTTTTAAAAAATGCAAAAAATTTAGGTAAAATAGTTTTCATTCATTTCAGGCACAGTCTCTTTAATTATTGAGAAACTCTAGACTGCGCTTAAGTCAGGAAAGTCATCAGACTTTCAGGAGTTTAGTATCACCTGTTATTTATGGGAAGTGTATGCTCTTAGCCAGACCTTTCCCTATTCCTTTTCTAATTCAGCCCTTTACGTTTGTCTTCTACAGACTACCTAAAATCTGTAATTAACAAATGTATCTTACCTTTAGGTCCTTTCCCTGGAGTAGCTTCTACAGTAGTTTTGCTCCATATAAGTATTATCCCACCTGAGTCTCCAGTGAGCACATCGCCATTTCCCAAAAAGGCTAAACACTGAACAAATTTGGGTTTTTCATATTTCTGAAACAAAATAAGCAAAAGAAAGGGATAATTGCTTCTACTTGTTAGATAATTAGCATAATGCATCCACACCCCTACATGCCGTATACATGTGAACAGACTTTAGTCTTTTCTGTTTGTTTACTTCTCTCCTCAAACAGTACATGGTAGCAAATGTATAGAAAACATGATTGACATTGATTTAAAACTGTCTTGGTATCAAGACATTATTACCCCAAATATCCCTTGCTTCCTTGATAATGAATTGCCACTCCAGGTCCAGAAAAATATATGAGATTTGCCACACGTTATTATGGTGTTTCCATCAGTTGGATGGAATTCTACAGCAAGAACAACTTCATTTGTAGTCTGAAATAATAACAGAAACAAAATATTACTCAGATTGGACATTAACTACTAGAAACACATGTAAACACCCAAGTTTCAGAACAGAGATATGAGAAATAGACAGCTCACCATAAGCTTAAAAGTATTCCTAAACGTTCTGTGCTAAATCAACTGTCTGAATGACTGCACATACTATTTTAAACATACTGAGTTTTTACATTCATAAAAGATCTTTATTAAACTTCAGTATACAAGGCAGGGTTTTACATTCCCTTTCAAATCACAGAGAGCACTTTCTGCTCTCTGGAACAGCTGAGACTCCTGCCAAAGAAAGTGAATAATGCATAAAAGACACTTTTTGGGACTGAAAACCCTCCTTAATTTTTACACAGGCTGGTTTGCTAATCTGGGTACCAACACTGCGACAGAGGTAAGAAAGACAACAATAACATTGTAGGATTATATCCATCATTCTCTTTTTGAAGTTCTATAAAAATTCTTTCAGATTCTTTTTCTCCTTTCCTTCTTATGAAGACAAAGAGAAACATGCCTAACTCAGAACTCTGAAACACAGGAACCCACCTTTGTATTTTTACTGGCTGCATATACTGTTAGTGAATTACTAACATCTTAGAGTATTTCATCCTTTACCAATAGATTTTACAAACATAACAAACTAATGGTCATTTACTTAAGTTCTAATGGATATTCAATTGAACTTTCTTTGAAAACAAATCTCCTGGAGGCAATAACTACAAAACACTAAACTAAATGCATCCATGCATTTACTGGAAATTGAAACAGACTGCCTAGAGAGGTGGTGGAGTTTCCTTCTCTGGAGATACTGAAAACCTGCCTGGACACGATCCTGCACAACCTACTCCTGGTAAGCCTGTTTTAACCAATTTTGAAACACCAAGGAACACCCTGCGCAGTAGGGTTAGTCAAAAAATGATGTCAGTAAATGGGAAATAAAAGGCATGTGCCAAATACCTTCACATAAAACATCAACAAGGACAAGAAGACACTGACAAAGAATTTAATTAAAAACGTATGGAATAGAATACAATTAGTATTGGTTAACACGATCTAAAGAAAATGTGCCAAATCAGCCTGATTTTGTTATCAGAAATGGAAAGTAGACCATAATTAAAAAAAAATAAAAATACTGAGTTCCACATGCATATAACATTTCCTTGCTTGATACTGTATAACACGAAGCACTGGGTGTTCTGGTGAAACACTGAGTGCAACAACTCTGAGCACATCTCATCAGTCTGAAATTTAGAAAGGTTAAAAAAGAAACAGGAAAGCAGACAAGATGCAATCTACAAAAGTACTTTGGACTTCAAATTAGAAGACACACATGTACTGAGAATCAATGACTGGAATTTGACTCAGACAAAAATAAAGTAAGTAATGTCTAAAAGTATTTTCTTTTTTTAAACAACTACAGACTGAATTATCACTTTAGTTTCCTAAAATTCTAAGGATGCATTTACTCTAAATTAAGAAAATATCAGATAATTGCTTTATTTGAATTGGCTCTTAAGGATGAGTAAAATAAAATTACAAACCCTTCAATATTCAAAACCCTTCCATTATACAAATTAAAAATACATTTCTTTGGTACCCTTACACAAGCCAGCATAATTATACAGTTGCAGTTTCCAACTAACATCAAAAGTGTGTCTCACAAACTGTTGTATTTATGGGAATAAACCCACTTGTATTTCAGAATATTAATTTGTTCAAAAATTACCTTTATTTCTGCTATTTTTGATTTCCTCTGCCAATCCCACACAGTAAGCATATGCTCATTAGAGTCATCAATTACACACAAATGAGTACCAGAATCCTAAAAGGAAAAAGAAAAAGAAAAGGAAGCGCTGACAAAGTGCTATCATACTACATCTAAAAATAGGGCAGAAGTATAAAAAAATAGAACAAAGGTAAAAATATAAATTAGCCAAGTACTCTTAAAGTCATTACAAGCTCAAATAATATTCTAGGAGAACTTTAAAATTATCTTACCAAGTCCTTTTTTTTTAATGTTGCTGTTTGGTGGGCTTTTTGCTTTCTTGTTTGCAATTTCATGAGAGCAGCAAAAAGGTTTCTTCCTTTTTCTAATCTGTAAATAATGTGTTTGTCCTCAGGTCTCAGAGGACAGACACACAGCTCTGCCTGTGGTGTTTTTTTCTTAAATGCCACCATTATACACATGGAACTTTACAGTATCAATTTTTGTAAGCACATCTCATTTTTCCTTCATGACATATAAAGTACCAGCAGTTTCATCATGTAGTTGGTAAAACTTCAGCAAAGGAAACACTTTCTGAACAAAACAATGCTTACAGAGCAGGAAGAGCAGCATCTACAGAATTAAATATCTGAGACCATTTATTTTGAACCATTTTACAACCAAATGGTAAATATGGCTACACACAATAAAAACAACAGACAGAAATTCTAAGGACAATAACACACTTTTTCCCAGCAACACATACTTGCACAAACCAGTTGTTTTCAATGACATTTGGAGACTTTAATTATTTGAAGCTGACTCTTGCAGTTCAACTGCATTCTCTAACAAATTATGAAAATAGAGGTGGCTGAAATTATTATACTCAAACATAATTATGGGTGCTATTATGCAAATATATATGTGAATTATTAAGTGGAAAGAAACTCTGAAGAAAGCATTGGAGATATACACAGCTCTTCAGGAGGTTAATAAATTACATGGTAAAAACACAGTTCTAGATACTGCACATGAACTGTTTTACTACCGTGAGGAATCATGTGAGACTGTAGCAAAGTATGAAAATCAGCTTCAGCTGCAAAACAGAATGAAAAACCCTACAATCTAGTCCTCAAAAATTCCTTGAGGTTTTTTTTTTGTTTGTTTCATTTTTCAAATGATGGAATGCATTCTCATTCACCTTAAAAAAATGCATGCAAGTTCATAAGTTTTATTGGTTTGTTACCATGACAGAAATGACAGTAATCCTTTTACTATTTACTCTATTTTATTTATACTATTTTTATCTATTTTTATTTTATTAATATGTCACTCAGAGACACTGCTGAGTGTCTACCTTTGGAGATAGATAGCCAGAACCCAGGTAGACCACAGCCCTGAGCAGCCTGCCCTGACTGAACCTGCTGTGAGCAAGACAGGATGAGGTGACCTCCAGACATCCCTTCCCACCTCAGCTGTTCCGTAAGTCTCTTCCTCTGTTAGTAAAATACTACAAACATTGTTTTACTGCATTTTTTTATTTTTTACATTTATTAATGTATTAATTCTTCTTGCTGGAATGTAAGAATCCAGCCTAGGTTTTCAGGAAGCCTGGTATGTCTGTGTTTTAGTGAAAACACAGTGACAGCTTACAGATTAAAATATGCACATATTAAAAACCAAACCAAAACAAAACCAAAAACAACTCATTGCCAATTTGGAAATGAGAACTTTATCAATGCTTTATCAATATATCTCCATGTGCTACTGATTTTTCTGATAGATTCTGGGGGCCCAGTAAGAAAGACCTCTATTTTTTTTTATTATGTAAAAGTAGAGGCAGAAAGTGAACAAGCTATTCCTCAGGAAAAAATAGCACAAGATAACGTAAGGGATTTTTTTAATTTCCTGTTGGTGGGTAAAAACCTACACCAGCTGTGCAAGCAGAAGAGTTAATCCTCCTAGCAGAATTCACTAAAATTTGTCTTCACTAACAAACTTGCTTTTAACACTGAAACAAAAAAAGAACCAAGCCCCTGAGAAACAAAACAAACCACCAAACCCAGTATGGAATTCCCTTTCTAGTTAAGTTTTTCTTGCCTGCTATTTATTTACTGTGCCAGTTTGTTACTGCAATTTTACATATGCCATTTCCTGTTTTTCCAGCTAGTTTGTTGTCAGCTCGTTTTATAAAGCATACATAAACTTTACTGACACACTTTTAAATACCAAAAGAGATGAGCTGGACAACCACATGCAAAATCTCCAGAGATTTCCTTCCTGTTTATGCAGGATTGGACAAAATATTTAACACACCAAGTCACTGCACCCATCTTACCGCTTTTGAAAAATCCAAACACCCCACTCCACGCTCAAAAGTCCCGAGGCCGATAACCTGCTGCGTCACCAGGCTCACCGAGTCCCATACTCTAACATGGGGCTGCAGAGGCTGTGTGAAAAAGCAACGGGACAAACAGTGTCATCAACAGTGAAAGCATCACATGCCCGGGTCAGGTTTGGTTAAGCAGATGCTACCTGAATTGCAAACTACAGCCCAAAATGCAGGATGACCTGTGCTAATGAAGCTGCTGGATACTAACTTTAAAGTCAAAAGGTGAGAGTAGAGACAATGCTGCTCGCTGTGTCTGGGCTGCAAACATGGCAGTGCTGCCACCACGGCAGGAAAGTAAGTATGGTGGCATTTGGTAGTTGTGAAAAGACTTTGACAATTGAAGAAATTGAACAAATAATGGAAGAGTCATCTTGCATTTCAGACCCCAGACCTAGCAACATTATGCAACAACTGAAAATAATGATCAAACCTTTATTTTTATATAAAAAGTAGGAAAAAAAGAATATAAAAAACCAAACTCTAGTGCACCGAGTTCCCTAACCATCACCAGCTACTCAATGAAAATGTCCATGCTTATATTTCATACAACTACTATCCCAAACCAGCTTAGCCTCACAAATGTGAAAATCACAAATAAAGTGGGACATAAGTTGGCTTAAGGACAGCATTCACAATAGAAAGTGACAATAAATCATTATGCAGATGAAAAAGCAACCAGCTCTAACAACAGTCAAAAAATGTTCAGTGGAAATCATAACATTATGCATATAAAAAGCCTCACATAAATTTCCTACAAAAATCTAGGAAATTAAGTCAAACATCTGAAAAAGGGTTATATTTAACATATTGCTATACTGTACAGCATCTCTTTTTCCCCCCTGTTTATACCTTCATAAAATTAACCCAATTATCCAAATTCTGACAGAGTATGTCAAGAGCCAGAGACAAGAGCACTTAAATGCACTTGATCTCAAATGAGCAATTTTATAGGAAAACTTGGCACACCTTCCACGAATTCTCAAAGTTGGTTTCCTCTTCCATGAAGCCTTAAGAGTACACTGACCCACAGAACTGGGGACTTGTTCTCCTCTGGAAGAAGACTCATTGAAAGTATTGCAACAGAAATGATGTGGCCTTATAAATCAATTACAAGTTTCATATTTGCTTGCAAAGTTAAAATTGCATTTTCTATGACAGATAAAGGACTTTATGAGCTTCTGCTCTTTTGGATGTACGTATGGTTGAGCACTTCATTGTTACTGTCTTTTGCTAGAGGTACAGGCTGTTACCTGAGAAACGTCACAATATCTCAGTAAATGCAGTACACAAAATAAACTGCAAACAGAAAGTGATGATTAAAAAAACTCAAACCACTTTTTCCTGATTTTCAAAACAATATACTACTGCTCAACAGCTCTATTACTTACCCTTCCATCTTTATCCACTCCAGCTAACTGTCCTGTTGCAATTCTAATTTTGTCTGGATGAACTGCAAGACTAAGACAGACAGAAATATGACTTGCTTTTGCTGTCATAGGTCTTCAAAACTGAGAGGTTTTGTTTTGTAAATTTTTGTTTGTTTCTCAACAGAAGCCCATGAAGACACTTATGATTCTAAATCCCACTTTTAATGACACAGCTTGAATGTTTTTGTCAGATTATTTCATTACACACTGTATTGATGGGTTGATCAGGCTCGTGCAATGTCTGCTGGCACACAGCCAGGAGAGCCACTTCCACATGTCCTCTGACAAATCTAAGGTTTGCACTACATTGGGAGTCCACGCAACAAAATCTATGCTGTCTCATAAGGAACCTCCAGCACATAGTTATGTGCCATATTCATGAACACTAGAGTGCATTTTATGCCTTAACTTACAGGTATCATGAATCTGGGGGGAAAAAGGCAGAAAAGTTGGTTGAGGGCTTGCCTGCACACCAAGGAGTCAGGGATTACTGCCATATGAAATGAGTTACTGATGTAACTGTACTAATGAAGTACGGTGCACTACAAGTAGAAATCTGCTCTTTCTTATCACATTTTGCTTTGGACTTGGTGTGAAAAAACAGATTTCAGAGTATGTATCCTCTCAGTCTCAGTGATCTTTTGACCTACCTTCTTATTTGCTTTCTCTGTAAAATTACAAAGATAAAGAATGCCTTTGTAAAAAGAAAGGGGAAACAGGGGGAAGCCTGAAGAGGTCAGAATGAGGCACACCAAAAAAATTTACAGTTCAGTCCTGTTTTCTGAATGAGTGCAAGTGAAGAACACAAGAGTGACTGGCAGCATTCCTCCCACAGGAATCAATTACATTTATCAAAACACAGCCAGAAGAAAAGAGCTTTAGTGTAAAGTTTTCTCCAGTTAGGTACAGTACAGTAGGGAGCTTATGCTCATCATTACATTTTGTGCACTATTCCTCAGACTAACATAGCAGCTTCAGTAACTGCTTTTGCACCACAATAGCATTAGTTTCAATTTTCCTGCTTCCCTAGTTTGTTTTTTTTTCAAACATTTTTCTGATTACCGAGACTGTATCAATACTTGGATGGGGCAGCTTTAACAAAAATGAGAAACTGATTGCTCAGTTTTCCACCTGGGTTTCCAGCTCTCCTTTAAGATTACACCTTTGCCATATGGACTGTAAACAACTGATTTAGAGTTAAATTAACAACAGTTTTTAATTTCTGGGATAACTACCTGGAATAATTTATGCAAAGATCCTTTCTTCAGCCTGGCACTCTTTAGATTGTCTTGGTATCCCCTTGTTTTACATGTAAGCTAGACATCCTAAGCTAGCATGGACTGTTGTAGCACTATTCATTTATGCAGGGTTTACTATAGTGAAATCTACCAGGACTGATTAAATAGGAAACAACTACAATTATGATGATATTAGTTAGTTTATACATATAGGAGGTGAGAACAAAAAGAGAATATATTTCTGCAGTATTACACACATCCTTACATGCAAATGTTATATACTAACCATTTAACGCAGTCTGTATGACCCAAGTAATGCCGCTGAGTTCTCTCCTCATAGTTAAATAGTACCACCACTGATGCTATGAAATATACAATTTCTCCGGTAGGAAGGAGGTAAACATTGGCTCGACAGTCTCTTCCACGATACCCATATCTATACATATTTTTATGTCAAGGTTTTCGNCTCTTGTTAAAGGATTCCTGGGGAGCAAATGATCTAAGTTTTCCCCTCTGGAGCTAAAGCACAATTTCACTAATACAGTATAAAAATAAAACAAAACAAACCCCATACAACTGGACTTCAGGAAACCAAATCCCTCAAGAAACGATGCTCATTGATGTTAAAAATAAGACGTGAGAAGTAAAGCAAATACAGTGCTGTAGTTTTGTAAAAATTTCCATGTGAATTTTCATTAGGTAACTACAGGACTCACTGTTCAAATTTAACATTTTTTTACAGCAGCAGAGCTGTATATCTGCACACTGGGCACCAGAGTATTACTTTCATTTGGCCTTTTAAAATAATTCCTAATGCCCTACAGAAAAAGGCAAGCTTCTGCGCAGCAGCTGCCAAGTTCAGCAAATATTTCTTTAGACTGTTTTAGAGGATTTTTAAAACAAACCAAATTCAAAGGAACTTAAGGAAAAATATTCTATCCAAATCTACCCAAAATATATAAAAGGCATGTTTTCTGTAGGAATATGCACAGCTCCTAATGACATTCAGACGTCTTACACACTGTGAACCAGCCTTGGTTTAGCACTGATCAAACATTATTACAACTCATCATTTCTTTGGAACGGGTGCCGTTTTCTTCATCTAGATTATTAATATGGCTCTCTGCCTATATTTCAGTTCCCTGGGTCACCAGGTACAATTAACATCATAAACCAGACTTTAACAGTAGCTCTATAGCCCCAAAAATTTAATTTTCCTGTTATGCCCTGCACTTTAGAGACCTCTCTGCTTCACTGCCAACTAATTCACCTGCAACAGCAAGGAAAATATGGGAAATACATTAAACAACTATAGCTAAAGGATTTCAGCTTTAGGTCCTGGCTAATTAGGTAGTTAAAAGGAAGTCAGAGGCCCACATGGAGAAAGCTGGATGGATGAAGTTGGCCCTTTCTCATAAATAAAGACAGGTGCAGCAGTTCAAGTCTGGGAATATCTAAATGGGCATCTCCTAATCTGATAGCCCAGCTTCTTGAAAAAGGGCTACACTTCTATCAAAAATAGCACTGCACTTCTTCCAATGCCACCTCCCACCTCCAAAAATCCCCCTCTACACTACCACTCCTCTTTTAAAGTCCCCCCACAGCACAGGACCAGAGGAACACTTGAAAAATTAAACACACGCTTGTAACTAAACAATGGTTCAAAGAGGGGACACTGCATTCAGTCATCAACTAAATCTCTTTGGAGTATGAAAACTAAAACAGATTTGTATCTTGCTGTCTTCCATTTATTACCAAAGAACACTATGGCTCCTCTGAAGCAGAGATTATTCACTGGTTTGTTAAGTAAATGGTATCAGAGAAATGATGATAAAATACAATGTTGAGAGCAGAAAAAAAGGATGTCTCTGTTTCTCCTCCATTACTATTATTTTTCCACTAATTTTTCATCTTTCTTCTTTTAAACACTGAAGGACCAAAAAGAAACTCCAGAATGGCCTTTTATAAAAAAACCACACAACAAACCAAACTACTGAACTTTCAAAAACAATGGGCTACAAGCCAGTGAAAATATTTTTTCTATCCTGAAGCATGAAGAACGCTCTTCTAAGTACCTTCTCAAATCTGCTGCATACAACAGGGAGTGCATTGACAAGGATTTAGTAAGACTGACATCTTTGAACATTCATCCTAGAAAAGTATTAATGATTTACACAAACACATCTCTCCACAGCAGAAGCCTACCATGCTTCACCAAGCTAAAGCTAAATATTTTGGGACCCATCATTGAGCTCTGGCATTCATGAGGCTGCAAAAATAAAAAAAAATGGTTACGTTATCTGAATCCATTCCTTTTCTTTACCAGTCCTACATAATACAGTACCAAAGAGTGGCTGCATTTTTAAGAAGTGTGTTTTTTACAAGCATGTAAATGAACAACCTGTTTTGTGGGACAATTTTTTTTGCTTTCTTCATTCTCTATTACAGACATCTTGAGAGAAAATGAGAGGGGCTTTTGCTTCACAGCAGTTCTATCCTTCTCCACACAGGCAGAACAAGGCAGCAGATAATACAATAATTGACTGTCTCTCTCCCCAGAAAAAAAGGGTGACAAAACTTTGTTGCTTAATTTCCACTAAATTCCAATGTTTCAGTGAAACTGCTGTTTAAACCAGGGAAACTGAGAGACAGCTGTCTTCATATTGGGAATGTTTCTCATGAGTTACAGTGTTTTGCCACAACATTCAATACGCTTAACATGGAGGTTTGTTTGTTTTGACTTGGCTAAAAAGAGTCACAACCCTGATGAAAAGCAATCCACCATACATCAGAATTCAACAGTATATTTATCACTGTCTTCAATTATTCTTAGAAAGAAGAGCACCAGTGCTAAAAATAATCTCTTAAAATGGAGTCTGAAATACCCTCCAGAAACTGAGCTACTATACACTGGGAGAAAGAATCTATAAAGTCACTGCCTATCAAAAGCAGCACTCACTGTGACCTCTGTAGCCACTAAATAAGCCAATTTTGCTATTACTAGGAATGTCAGATATGCTTTAACTAGGTCTGATGTGCAGTAGGAAAGACTGCACTACAAAGCAGGGCTATTCAAACTGAATTATTAAATCTAAATGAAATCACTCAGGAACCAGACACAGTCAAGAGCTCAGACTTCCCCATGAACTCTTTTATCTTGTCAAGTAGCTTAGGCATTTCTTCAAATGACAGTAATCTGCATGACAGACAAAGGCTAAGTTACTCTAGTTGAATCTACAGTACAGGGTATCAGTGGCTAAATATACCTACAGGACAGAGTTCATCTTAAAAGGAGACCCTCCACCCAAAAACCAACCAATCAATCAACTAAAAACCCACTGCAAAAATCTGTCTGTTCTTTCCTTGAAACTGTTCATAGTTGATCAGCACCTTCCAAACCAGTAATAATAAAGGGAAACCCAATGATAAACAATCATCCAGAAAGCAGAAGAATTAAAGGCTTTCAAAACAAAACTTATAGACTGGACAATCCAACACTCAGTTGACCTTTCAGTTGCAAAACACTGATATTACTAAAATACTCTGTGAATCATTGTCCCCACGACTTCTTAGTAAGGTGTACAGGGTTCAGTTTCCCATGATATTTGGAAGTTACAGCTGGCTTGGAGATTTACTTCTGTTGCTAAACCTGTGCATAAAGTACAAGATCTGCTGCTGATGTATCTTCCTGCCTCCGAAACTGAAGAATAATTTTGTGCAAATTCATAGAGACCAACCTTAGGCACTCATAAATTTTACTGTCTTCTCCTCATTTTCTTGACCATCACATCCAAAAGATAGCCTACACCCATAATTTTACTGGTCTGATTTAGGATGACATTTTCTTAAAGAGATTCCAAAACATACGGACAGTCTGTTTAGACTAGATTTATTTCACTTTAATTAGCCCTCAGCAGGAAACTGGTTTAACCTGAACTTAAGGTCCTTGGACACTAAATAAGTGTGTCCACACTGGGATTTGCACCTACTTAACTGAGGGTGTGATTTCATGATCAGTTTTCATTACTCCAAACTGTCACTGATGCTGGAAAAGTAGAGCTGATATTCCTCCAGTATGCCACTTCCAGCCCTTGCATGCCTGTGGGGCAAATCAAAGTAATGTACTGGTCCTGTTGAAAGTTACCTTCACCAAAAAAATTACATTTCAGCCAGATCAGTGACTGACCCAATTCACTCCACAATCATGAGTTCCAGCATCAGCAACCAGGAGCTGTTGGAAAGCTAGGTACCACAGCTCTTACCACAGTAAGAGCTCTGTTTTCCTTCCAGTCAGACTTAATCCGAAACTTTCCTCCTGACATATGACAGTGTATCATCAACATTCCTAAAAATCTTCCTGATTTCAGCAACATCAGAAGGATTAAACTTCAGATTGTTACACTGACTCAAATGCTGCCCAGACATGTTATTTTACTGAAGTACTAAGAAACTTACTTACACAACTGCGGCTTACTGGAAGAATTTGCAGAGACGAGGGAATGACAGGAAGACCCAAACATGTGCAAAAGCATGTCTCTAAAAATGAACTTAATGTCTGATCTAGTAAACTTGGAGAATTGTCATCAGCCACACCCCTACTCAGTTCTTTAAATGATAGATTTATTTAGTGCATTTAATGAAAACTAATCTCCAAGAAATTAAACATTTCACTTTAGAGCTGAAACATAGAAGTGCAAAGGATGGCTGCTTCTGCAATCCTCACTCCATACGTAAGGACAACAAACCCAAGATCTTCCACAGTTCTGAAGCCTCCTAAAAATGATCAGATATTAAAGACTAACAGGGTTCCTGAATGCAAAGCCTACGTTAATATAGTGGGAGGCACACAGGGACATTTTTGAAACTGTAACTCTCCAAAGACATTTTCTTTCACAGTAAAAATAAGTTGAGTTAGTTTCAACAGGAAAACAACCAAATTTCCATTTTTATATTAATTTGAATTTTTCACGCCACTTTTAAGTAATTTTTAGGTCTTAACAGGGAAGACACAACACTGGATTCTAAGGGGGAAAAATGCAAGACAAGAAAAAAGGGAACAGCGAGTAGTTACTGATATTAAGGATACACCCACTCCAGTTTTAACTTTTCAGGAGGCAGCTCTGTCTTAATATCATCATAGTTTTCTACATCAGAAGGAATGTACATTGTGATTGGTCGACCTCGCATGAACATCTTGATATATTCTCCCTCTGTTGAAACAAAAAAGCATATTAATCATGCGGGAAGTTTACACAAGAAACAAGCACAAAAAATCCAGAGTTGCAAATAACACCTGTGACATAATTATTTTTGAAATGTGAGTTTGGTAAAGGCCTAGATTTTATTTTCTTTTTAAACAGAACACTAACACACACACACACAGAGTGTTAGTTGAATTTGTGATAGAACAGACTAGGCATGTAACACTTTAGACATGCAAGTTAAATTACAAATGCAAATTTCAAATTCAAATCTGAAATGGAATAAATAAGTCACAGTATCAGAAGATAAGGTATGTCAGGTTGAAAAGGACCTGAAGAAGTCTTGAAATCCAACCTCTGGCTGGCCATGAGGCCAGACTAGGTTGCTCAGGCCTTTGCCTAATCCAGACTTGAAAACCTCCAAGGATGTAGATGGTATAGCCTCCTTTGGCACCTGGTATCTGTCAGCACCCCCAGGGCTGCTCCCTGTAGCCCCTCCATTCCCAGACTGTGCCCCTGCTAGGGACATTCCCTTCCCACAGATGCAGGACTTGGCATTTGTGCCTGCTTAATTTTGTGAGGTTCCTGCAGGCCCATGCATCCAGCACATCATCTGTCAACTAGAATATCCTAAAGATGCCAAACAGGACAAGTCCTGGCCAGAATTCTGCAGACTCAACTTGTAACCCAGGCAGAGCACAATTCTGGTCATTTCACTGGCCCTTTCACCCACCTAGCTGCCCACCTATCCGCCCACCTATCCAAATCCTAACGGCCACAATAAGACAAAAGGATACTGCAATGACAAGCATCAAAAACATTGCTGGAGAATATAATCCAGAATTACATATCACAAACTGATACACTAACATGAGTTCGTAAGTTACGAAAAACATTACAATTACATAGTCCTGCATACTCCATTGTATCCTGAAAAATGGAAAGAAGCAACAGCTCCTAATGACGGCAGCTACAACACTGCCTTATAGCTGTGATAAAGCACATGCATTTCACTCATTTTGCATCAACGAAATAGTAACATTTTTTGACTCTTCAACTTCTTCAGTAATTAATATCTATCATTGATGCAACTATTTACCAAAGTAATAGAATATTCTGCTCTGAGTTTGGAACTCTGATTTTTATTTTTTTTAAATGCGTGGGGATTTGAAAATTATACCAGACGTGGCGAACTCAGCTCAAATCAAGATTTGAATAGTTGAGTAGAATTGGAGTAGAAGAGTTGTAAATTGGCAATACAATATTAAGAAATCTCTAATCACATTTGATGCAACCAATATTAAGCTCTAAAATTGAGATTTTTAAACAATTACGTTCATATTTCTTTCAGAAGACAAACTTGAGATAGACTTCCCATAAATGGGAATGCTTGGAAATACTTCCCCAATTAAGCATAAGATTTTCATTCACTGAAGTTCTAAAACTATCTTGTACTAAGTTCAGAAATTAATTCTTGGCACTCAAGCTAGACAAGACAGAAGAACAGCAACCACCAGAATAACTGAAAGAATGTGGCGAATACTCTAGGTGATTTAAGCGAAGTATTTCTGATCATAAAAGATTTTAGAATTTCATTTATTTTATAATGCATGAAATTCCATCGAATACCTCCTCAACTCCGCAAACACCAGAAAGCACTAGCTTTGAATACAGAAGTGATGATCTTAGCATCCAGCAATGATTTGGACAGCATTGATACACACAGAAGAAAAATCTGTGATGACCAAATCATGTAATATATTCAGTTATTCCTAACCTGAGAAAGAACTGAGGAGCTTGTGTGATTTTAACATCACTTGTCACTGTATTGACCAAACTTCAACAGATGAATTAATCCATGTACTTGAACATAAGCTAGTTAAAAGTATTCTACTACACGAATTATACTTACTGTGAAGATTTCAGAGTATGTATGGCCTAATTTGTCAAAAACATTTGGTTTTTGTCTTAACACACTGTAGTTGGAGTTCTTAATGCTTATGAGTTCTAACAGTTTTTGTTTGACGAAACACACCACCATTTATCAAATTTACCAAGTTACCAGACACCTAAAACTATGATTAGCCTGTTCAAGTCAACCTTCTGAGACTAAGAATTCATGTTACTTGAATTCTGTGTTGCTTTTGATCCTCAGAGAGTTAGTTGTGCTGGAGCAAACAGTACAAGTACTGAAGTCTAGTGCAAAAAACCCCCACAGGTTCAAGAAATTGCTCCTGAACAGAAATTGCAATAATGGAGCAACATAAAACTAACACATTTATAAAAGTTGTTCCTTATTTAGTAAATTAACACAAGGAAAGTTGAGCCATATAAGTCCAGAATGAAAGGAACAAATATTGAAAAGACAAGAAACAGTTGCCTCGCTTCTTTCAAAGAACAAACCCAGCTCCTTTAAACAAGAACCCTGTGAGTACATACACTGACAGCAGTAGAAAGCTTGTCTCATATAAAATAAAAAAGAACAAAGAAAATTACTGCCTGGCAGCTACATTAGAAACAATAGTTATTTTGTCAGATGTGCCATTGCTTAATTGCATTGCTGAGGAAAGCTAAAGATTGGAGCTGTCACTAGTTTGACACAAATGTTTAGATAATTACTCCAAACTAGTAACATGTCCCATTTTTCCACCAATATATTTTTTTTATAGTATGTATTTTCAGAGATAAAATAGCACTGGCCAAAACCAAGAGTAATGTATTAACAATGACCTTTCTACTACAATCTGGCAACCACACTCTTATAAATTAAAGCCTGAGGGTATTTACAAAAGACTGTTCATTGCAAGTCAAATTCTTGATTTAACACTGAGCTTGACACTTCTGGTTCCACAAGATCAGTGCTAAATGACACCACAAATTTAGGATCAAATTTCTCATTGTTGCTCAGAGCAGTGGAGACAAGCTGCCACTGAAATTGCTATGGATGGAAGCTGTTGCACCTGTCGGATTTTGAAGATGAGAGAGATGAAAAGTCTAAGAGGAATTCAGTCAAGTCTTTGGCCAGAAAAGGCTCTCCTGGAGCTCAGGGGAAAGAATATCTGCAGGGCATTCAAATACAAATTTGCTCTCTGAACTTTCCATTAAAGAAAGAACACTTTTTACCTTTATTAGCCAGCTGCACTTAGACAAGATTACCTTTGAAGATACATATTTAACACACTTGTTAGAAAGACATAGGCTAAGTATAACTTGATTAAGCCTCTCCTTACAGAAGAGGAACAATTAGAAAAGAGACAATCCACTGAAAGATTTTTCTGCCTAAAACCGTAAATTTCCTTTTGTCAGAATAACCTGTAGGGCAGATATAATATTAATGTAAAAAATCTTTTGAAATACTAGAGAGGATAGCAGCATATCAACACCACCATTCTCAAGCAGCAACTAATTGCCTGAGGTCAAATTCTTATATTTGCACGTTAGGAAAGTGATTTAACCCTTTCATACTATACTTGTTCAAATGAATGCTCAAGAGCACTCTTTCCTACATTCTCACTATTTTCCAGTACAAAGCAGCATATCTAAACTTCTTTTTCCTTCTTTTGGAAGTAAAGAGCTTTGGTTATGTTATGACAGATTATGTGTATAATGGAGTAGAGGTGAGGAAAAAGTAAAAGGTTTTAAAGAGTGGGTAAAAAATCCACTAAACTCCAGCCAACAAAAAAATCCTTGACAATTCTGGTATCTACTAGCCTGCAAACAATAACTATGAGAGCAAAAATCTCTACTCCGTTCAAAGACACATTCAAACCCCACTACCCTCTCTGTGCAGAAGCATTTGGGGAAGGCAGGGTGGAAAGGAATAGGAGGGCATACCTTGAAAAACCCTTGGCACTTGCTAAGTTAATCTGCAACTCTAGACATCCTATAAATCCTTTCAAGTATGGATCAAACCAACCAAAAAGTACAGTAGAAGCCCTGCAGATAGTACACCCAGATGACACGGATTATCTACGCCATAGAAAAAAATACCAGCTCAGGCCCAGAGCTGCTAGAAAAAGTAGCATAAGAGGATGCAGCGCCCTGGCTTCAGGGGCCAGCTCTTCACCGGGAACAGCTGTAGCTGCTTTTCTGTAGCTTTGAGCTCAAATTCCCAGCCCTTGCCAAACTCTGCTTGGCTCTGCAATAATTCACCTCTGGAACCTCGACAAGCTCTTTGCACAAGTGCCAGGGAATACGGGATCAGCACTCCCAATTTCTGCTCCCAGGACTGGCTGAGGGTTATTAGCCTTACGCAGCAGCCCGCTGGGTGTGCTGGATCTAAGCAAACTCCATGCAGGTCTTGGCTCTCTGTAGGTTCCCCAGAGGTTTGGGGAAATTATTAGCTCAGCCCCAAAGATGCAGAAACACTTAATCGGACTAAAGCGTGACCCCAACCAGCTGAAGGGACACAAAACACTGCTCAGAAGGAGAGACACAAAGAGAAGCCAGAACATGGTGAGGGTCCACATAAAGGTGGGTTTGAGCACTCATCAGGCTTATAGCTTTGCAAGTTCATGTAATGAGCTGCAGGAACATCCCGTCCAGCCTGACAGGCACATGACATGCCCCTCAGAGCCCTCTCTCTGCCTGCATCACTCTGTTTTTTACTCTGCAGGCTACTGCAGCACTTGCTTTGGAAGGCACAGCCTTGGCTGTTACTGGGATATACACAAACACACTCTGCTGCTCTCAGAATAGCATCCAAAAACCTCCATCTCTCATGGTAATTGGGAAACTCTCAACTTCCAGGTGACAATATCACATGGCCAGGTTATTTTCTTTTTGTACATCTGACAGCATGGCTGCTCACTTCAGCACAGGTCTGCTCATCTGCTGTCTGAAAGTGCATCAGGTGAGCATGAAAACAGCAATCCTCCCAGCCTTCACTTTAGAAAAATAAAAATATCCAGCTATTTGACTTTCTTTTTGAATCCGTCCGTCTTTTAGTCCGTCTACACACCACCACAAAATCTATCTTTTATGATTGTGGGTGCATATAGTATTACAGAGGAAAACCTGCCAGAGTGTTGATGCATTAACATTTTCCACAAGGCTACAGATCTCCATTATAATTCTGATACATCCCAGGATTTTCAGAATAAGTGATGGGTTAATCTTCATATGATCAAGTAGCATGTTATCACCCTTTCCCCCCCCCATTTAATTCTGGCAGACAACCTGTTCAGAACATTACTAGCAACTCCAGTATGTGTGATCTTTCACTTTGAATAATTTATTTTTTTCTTATACTACTCCAGGCCTCAGGAACATCTGGGTCTTACAGTATTAAAATCTCAGCTTTCAACTATCAGCCTGGACTCTCAGCTTCAAGCCATCAGAGGAATTTCACTGCTACTACTTTTCTGTGTTAAGTTCATTAGTGTAAACACTAAGCCAAATATGTCCCAACAGGTTGGAAGCAGATGTTATAGCAACCAGAGAATCTGCTGCAAGTTTTTCCAAAGTTTATAGGCTGATAAAGAAGAGAGGAATAAACATGTTCATGAAACAAGGTGCTGCCAGTGAGAAGGAACTCCAGAAGTTTGTCTGATTTGCAAGGAAACAAATGCATCTTCACTCGCAATCACTGTAAGCCAGTATACTTACCTGCATGCAAAGCAACTGTTGGTAAAGCCAGCAACACTGAGAATCCTGGATTAAAATTAGGGGCAAATAAAAAATTGTAGACAAATAGGAGACTGGCTGAAATTTTTTTGCAAAGCCTCCTTGTATCAAGAGATGATTACCATTAACGTAAATAAGCTTTTAATCTTATAAAAGAAAAAATGATGAAGAAAAAAGAAAAAAACAGCATTAACGTAGTTGTAAAATTCAGTTCCTAACAATCTCTATCAATTCACCTTGGAAGAAAGCTTAAAACCCAGCAATTCAGGGAAAGCAATCTGGAAGGTAAGGCCAGTGAAATACACTGCAGGTGATAACAGCAGCATAGAAAAGATACGGCATGAAGTCAGCACAGAAAGACTCCTGCAATGGCACTTAGGCAATTTATTACTCTCTGTCATTCATATTCTCAGGGGAATATGGAAGGTTTGCAAGGAAAATAATAAAAATAATAGGAACTGAAAGGAGGGGAAAAAATCAAAGAGGTCTTTGTAGATGAACTCAGAAATATCTACAGCTAAAAGCAATTCAAGAGACATGAAAGCTACTGTTTAGATACTTCAGAAATTTAAAGACATTGACATTACAAAACAAAAATTCTCCTGTTTTTCAGAAAAACATTCCTCAAAAAGAAATCATCAAGTAATTTTGATGATTTTGTAGAATTTTGATGATTTTGTAGAATTTTGATGATTTTGTAGTGGTTTTGTAGAAGCATGTGAGAAGCCTTCATCGTACCTACTGATTTCTACAAGACTGGACAAAATATTAGAAGAATGTATTTTATGTCACACTACTCCTCGTTATTCAGACAAGACACTGAGGCAGCCCTGCAAATCTGTGCTGTAATCAACTGCTCCTCACCTAGCAAGTGTATGCATAATGGGAACTCTAACGAGCATAGAGTAGCTTATATATATACACAGAGTAGGTAATAGTGAACAAACAGCAAAATTATCCGGGTTTCTACATAGTTTTAAGTTTATTTCTAGAGGAGTCACTACAGGAACATTGCAAATTATTAGTGACTATTTTTCAGTAGGTCCCATCCCATCTAGTTTGATAGATCAACATGGGTCAATGCATTAAAAGTCTCAGGCCAGTTCTATTTGTGTGTAGCATCTCAATCTTACCCTTAAAGAGAATTAAAAGCAAGTGAAAAATCCCCAAAGACACCAACTAGCTTGGCCAAGCAGAACGCTCTAGTAATATACAATAAACTACCACATCCAGAGTGCATTTATTAATCTGTCTTCACCCTCTAGTTGCTTGACCAGTGAAGTTATGCTTTTTAATACTACAAATAGCTTCTTTCCCACAAGCTTTCTGCTTTCAGGCCTCTGTCCAAGAACTCTGCAGGACCACTAACCTGAGGGACAAAGGCTTAGGAAGCCTGTTTCTAATTTAAACTAGTGCTAACAGCACAGAGACAAATAACCAAATTCAGCCACCATGCCCAGACCATTACATTTTAAGTTAGAGTGGAATTAAAATGTGGCTGCATGTCTGCCATCTCTCACCCCAAGCTAAGATGCTTGCTGAACCTGACAAGATGACATGCACTGTTGCTATTGGTGCAGTGCCAACCAAATAGCTGGACAAAGCAGATGAGACAAGAGACTTGCCTTGATTTGGAATGATTTTGCAGGCTGGCCTTGAAACTTCTGACCAGATTTTGGTTATTAATTTTATGCAATTTGATAAATAAACCAGAGTTACAACCTTACTTTTTCATATATAAGTTGACATTAAGAACCTTAGTATTAGCAACATTTACCATTTGTAAAATAATAAGTGAAGTTTTAATATTAAACTCTAGTTTTTTATTAAAAAAAGAAAGAAAAAAGGACTCAAAAAGGAACACTGGACACAAATGAGCTCAATAAAACTGTATTTAAATGCTTCCTGCTTAAATAATAAAATTCTGACTTCACCAAGAATCAATGGTAAAACCTCCCAACCACAAATTTGTTTTTTTTGACACTATTGATTGTTTTTAAAATATGCACTGTGCCTGAACAAGATCAAGCAGCTCAATAATGTTATCAAGTACAATAGACTGGGTCTCCATTTGCCCTCAGGTACAGAAGCACCTTCAATAACCATCTGATAGAAAATCTGTGTCTGATGAAAACACTGATACAAGGTAGTTATGGAATTTTGCACTCTCAGTGGACAGAATGCATTGTCAGCAGGGCAAATTTTTTCCATTGTGTGTTTCATGGCTGCTCTGTTCTGTGAAGCTAGAACTATAGCACAGTTAAACTAACAGAAGAAAAAGTACTGGAAAATAATAAGGCACAATAAAAAATGAAAAAAAAAAAACCCACACCAAACCAAATGTAGGAATGCAGTGCATGTTTTTCATTAATTCTTTCACATATGGTTTTTATTGCCATCCAAAAAGTTTAAGTGTCTCTTATTACTTTATAATAAGTGAACAAGTGATTCATATATGGAGCTGCTATCACTGAAAATCAAACTCAAACACAGAAACTCAGTGAAATAAATTATCCTTTATCTTAAAATAATCCAGGCCATTAACTTCTGGGTATAAAAATATGAATGTCTTATGATTAATACTTTAAAAATGTTTCTGCTGAAGTGAAAAGCAAGATGGATTTTATATGCAATTATTAACACCTGCTTGTAAAGAATTTAAAATAACGTTAGTTAAGGTTCCTTTAAGGCTGCAGTAAGCACCTGTTCATTTCACCCATATCTTCTTTCATTTTCACAGAATTTTAATACCTTCTTAGTACTGGAGTTTATTGTAAAAAGGTTGGCCTGATTTACAAAGATAAACAAACAGACCTCTGCTTCAGCACATCCCAGATGCATAAAGCTCACTCAGAACTAACTTTAACACGAAGTACATGCAATTCAACCCTAGTGGGAGAGATAAAGGCACCGATGAAACAAAACTGGGTACTGAGAAGGTACATGATGAACACTGTAACGCACATGGCCCCAGCATGGAGCTAAACAGAGGAAAATCAAGTGGTTGCCCACAAGGCTGCTGCAGGCTGCGGCTCCCTATGCTGCTGCTGCTCCTGGCAGGAGAAGAGAATTGCCTAGGTCTCATTGATATTTACATGCAACGCTCTCTGGGGGACTCCATATCAAACCAATTAATTCAGACACTCATTGAAGCCAATGATTTTCACTACTGAAGCTCATTTAAGATTGTCACTTGCTCCTCAGGTCTTTCACTGTAATAGCTAATACATACTATCAAGAGAAATCACAATGAATCTGCACAGATTGTCACAAGACAGATAATACTTCAGTAACTTCTGCTGCTAGGAAAATTAGATTCCAGGAACTAAATGTGCAAAAAAATATATTTATCTATATTTTGTGGTACTGTACTATACCAGCATTTTCAAAAGAATTTCTTTAACAGCTGAATCTGAAAAAAGGAAACAAAGTGATTCCAGGGTATTCAAAGCTACACAAAATTGTCATCTTCCATCCAATTATCCCATGCAAACACCTTCTGCTACGATAACTTGCAATTTCACAGTGATTCCAAACTTATTTTATGCATGTATAAAGACACTGCAGCATTTTAAATGTAGATTTGCTTTGAAGCTTGACAGTTTGCACACCAGCAGCCTTCCCCAGAGCCTCTCATAGAATTTCCAGATCTAGGAAGCACGCTGACACAATTGTTACCATGGGAGGTGTGCCAGGGGCATATACAGTGCTTTATGTACAGCCCAGTGAAAGGAGCAGTCGGGGAGCTGCTGGAACTTAATTAACACCATGCTAGAGACTGCTCCCCTCTAGGGGCAAAGGCTGGCAAGCCACAAAGGAGTGTTAAAGCAGCTGTAACTTTTCATGCCTTTGGGCTGCAGAACAGGAAGGTCCTGTACAAACACCTCTCTTCATCTCAGCCCGTCCTGGACAGCACTGTTCCAGCTCCACAGGATTGACCTCCAAAAACCTTATGTCAACTGTCTGTGCAACTCTTCAACTTCCTGACCAGCTGGGTCAAGATGTCAGCTGGAAACTCTGGCAACTATTTACATGGCAACTATCAAGTACAAAACAGGCTAAAGTCACCAAGCTCTGACCAGGACACTGGATTACAGAGAATTGACTGCATATTGCTAAGGTTATACTGGGCAGGACAGGCGAACCCTCTGCAACAACTGAAACACATGGTTACTTCTGTGGCAGTAAACACAACACAACACAGTCTCACACATACATACAGACACATACTTTAAAAGATGTCAAAAAATACAGTCACTGGTCCACATTCCAAGAAAAACAAAACCAAAACAAACAAAAAAGAAAACAAAAACAACCAACCCAAAAACCTCTGAATCCTGCTAATTGTAAGTCCATCCATGTTAGAGGCAGAATTATGTTTTGCCACTATATGTGTTTAAAATGCACTAAATGCATTTTCTATTATAAGACTTTCCATCTTCCATATATGTGGGTCCCTGTTATCTGCATCATGTTTCTCTTTCATTCCAGTTAGGCTGAGAACAGACTAAGGCATGACACACTTGGTAGGTGCCCATTCATCACACCCTCTGCATAGTAACACAACAGATACCATTGAGGCCACTTAAGTTATAGCTAGCAGGACGAGAGAACTGCCCATTCTTAGTAGAACATGTAGAACTGTAGAAGCACATGACAGGGAAGGAATAAGTACTGAAGGTATTTTAGCTACATGCAACTTGGTTTTGTGAAAACTGATTTTAGTAGAAACAGTATTTTCAACATAACAGTTTTATTCAACCCTTGCAAAGCTAAATTGCAGCTGGTCTGGCCACTAGTCATTACTTTTCCTTTTACAGTAACCACTGTTGCACATATATACTGTTCCAGAGTTGGTGTTAAGTAATCTGGCATAAAGAAACATTTCTTCTTTGTTCTTGATGCTCACGCATTCTCTTTCACATATCTTGTTTCTGAAGGATGCTTTTGGTAAGCATCGATTTAGAATATTTTTATACCTGTAATTTCTCTATGAATTAGAAAAAGATAAAGCAGTTGTATTGAAGTTGATTTTCCTTTCGTTCCAACAATTTGTATATTAACTTGCAAAAAATCTGAGGGGTTTATTTTTATTTTTTGAAGGAGACCAAAAGCAATCAACCTGTGAGAAACGTAAACTTGCTGACAGCACAGAATCTGAAGACTACAGATTTGTTAATTAGCAGCAAAAAAGCATAAGACAGAACCCCTGTACACAGATACATTGTGTACAGCATGCGCTTGGGTTACATGCTTTAATTTCGAAACTGCATGCTTCAGTAGTTTGCAGGACATCAAAGCAGAGTAGTTTTGCGACACCAGAAGTGGATGTCTTTTGTTGTCACATCCCACTAAATTCATACATGGCTCCTTTTCCTGACTGAACAAGCCAGCAGCAGGTAGCCACAGAATGCAAGATTCATTGGTGCAAAGACATACACTTGAAACGAGACTCATTTTTAATTTTAGGAGATTTCAGTCTCTGTTCTTCTCTAAGCAGTGTGTATATACTGTAATATTGGCAAGACAGAAAGCTGAGATAAAACAAATCTTTTAGTTGGCAGTTCTTAATACTCTGATATCTTAGGCAACAATGCAAGACTTCTATTCAAACACATATTCCTCTCTGAGGAAATGATGTGCGTCATAATTTATTTCAGACTATACCCAAATAATCCCCATACAGATTGCAATGTGCATATGCATATAAATTGCCATAAGAAGAGAGTTGAAATATTTATGTAAATACTCAAAAAGTTTTTGAGAGATCATGCACTGATGCTCTTTGATGTGGAAGAGCCAAATAAAAGATTCGTGAGAGTGCTAAATTAGAAGAAAGCAACCAAAGGGCAGAGCTTTATTCTTACCTTGGCTGTTTTTTTCACGAGTTGACATTTTTGCTGGTTATAGGACAGAAATAAAATATCTTAACACTATTTCTAAAGTCTCGCTCACACCTGCTTGGATGAAGACTGGCACATAGGTCAAAACTTTAGATTTTTGTTTTCATAACCTCTCTCTATGCACATACACAGAGAAAATACTAAAAAAAAAAAAAAAAGCTTTTGTTTTACAAAACTAAATCAGTCCCATGACCCACCCATCAAAACTTTCTGTACTTCCTAAAGATCCAGTCTGATGAGGCATTTCTCCTTAATTTCAGAGATTCATATACATGTCTGGAGTAACACTTTGCCAAATAAATTCTTGGACTTTATTAATGCTTTTTTACCTCTAAATCCCTGTTTCATAAGCCTATGTCCCAATGTATTCATTTACAGGAAATTACTATTCAGTCAAAAGCAAATATTTTCAACTTCATCCAGTATTTATAAATAAATGTTTTTATTTACCTTGGCTGACAATGACATCTTTGTGCCTGGGGAAAAAATCAAAATAATATAATTAATAATATGCTAAATACTTATCAAGGCAATACTATCTAGTTTTTACACATTATTGCATTTGGCAATGCCATCAGATTCTGTGTACAGTGTAACTGTTGCATAGGATGCTAAAAATAATGAAACATTTTACCCATATTTTATGCAGTTCACTGTATCTTTCAAGTAACTTAAAGTCTTATGCTCTACAGCAAAGGTTTCCTAGAATGAGTCTGATAATAACAAAATGCAAAAAGCTTTTAAAAATAAATAAGGGAGGGCATGTTCCTTATGCACAGAAAATTCCATTTCGAGAGCACGAACTTGTAATAACCAAATGTTTTAAGCTGCCAAACATCCTCAGGCCTGCATGCAAAGCATTTAACACCTGTCAAAACAAGATGTCAGCATAAAACCCCACAAATTTTTCTAGGAATTAATGCTATTGGATACATGGATTAAATGTAAGCAAGTTGCAGTCTCATTTAAAACAGATCCATGCACCATTATTGGATGTGCAACACAAAGACTTCAACAGAGTGCAGCTGAGATGACTCTCCTTACCAGAGGCAAAAATTAATTACTCACAAAAAACCTCAATAATTTTTTTGTCAAGAGGGAAGAAACAGTAATTTCCAGCATGAGAGCAACTTCTTAGTAGTGCGATACTCCTCAGTGGGAGAATGTATGGCATAAAACACCCTCTTGAATTCATTTGAAATTCAGCAGAAAGGTATGAGTGGCATCCAGTATTTTTAGCTGGATGGCGGTCAAATTTTTGTAACAGTGACAAAGAGTCAAGCATATGCATGAGGAAAATCATCTCTGGCTATTGGTAGAATCACCCTTCACCACACTGCCAAATGAAAATTTAAAGTAGATTCCCAGAAAAACACTGCTGTGGGAACCCTCTCACTTCTTATGGGTTTATCACACTGATTTACAGCTCAGTGCTGGCTTAAAGACTGAGCTTAGTAAACAAAGTTCATATCCTGGTCTGATAGTGCAAAGCACATGTAAAAACATTTCTGTCCTGGGGCCCACATCAGGGGCTAAATTCTACTCTCTTGCACCAGACTCATGAAACTTCAAGCAGATGAGGCCAACATTTCTTAATTGGGAAAAATAAATACAAGATAACAAAATGCCTTTGAACAATAACAACCAGTTCTTATAGAAATACATTACACAGAAAGCGAGTACAAAATGAGCATTAAGTGTTCTTGTATGCAAATAGTGCTTTTATTATAAATGTGAGCATTAAGAACAAGGTACACAAACAGTACAACACCCAGTCTTCAATCAGATGATGGTCTACAATTGATAACATTTGAAGCTTTGTGATTTGCCAAATATAGTTAAGCTACAACAGCTTCAGTTTATGAACAGACAACTCTAACAATAATTAAAACTAATCTTTCCTTGTCTGCTCTTTTCTTACTTTTTTCCTACATTACAGATTGTAGAAGAGCAACATTAAAAGCCTCTTAGAAAATAAGCAGAATCACAGAAAAATGAAATAAAATACCTCTATTTTGACCATGCCTGAACCAATATAAAAATGTCAATAAAAGTAAAATTTTTTCTTATTTTCAGCAAATTTGAAGTATATACCACATTGTGAAAGATATTTTAGCAGCATAGCAAAAACTCAGAAAAAAATAAATCAAGACAAAGATTTTTTCATTCCAAAATATTATCTAGCAGTACCCTGCTACAATCTAAATTGGCAAAGGGTTTTAAAATTCCAACACTGAAAACCAATTACAAAAGAGAAAGAAATACTTGCAAAATATGCAATGCATAATCCCCTCACACACAGCACTTCACTGCACTGCAGAACTCCTGAGGCTAAGTGTAAAGCTTTTAGTAAATGTGCTGATATCCACGCCCAGGATTAATCTGGTTTTTTTCTTCCCATTCCTGGGAAAGGAATGCACTTGCACCACTCTTGACTCTGAGTATGTATTTGACAGTCTTACATGCAAACTAAGGAGAACACTACAGAAAGAATCATAAAAAGACTCTGAACAGTCTGACCAGTTTTATTTGTCATAGTGGGAGAGGTTTCCAGGTAGTTCTGCCTTGTACCAGTTAATGGCTATTTGAATGAAAATGAATGAACAGACCTATGAATCTGCAAATAACTCCAAGCTAGAAGTAGCCGCCAGCATTCTGGGGAGATACTGGCAAACAAGAGAAAGGTCAAGCAAAAAATCAACACCATTTCAACAAATTCAGCAAAATTTCAATGAGTCAAAAAGAGAAACTAAGTGGGTGAATACAAAGTGGGAAGTCCAATTGGAAGAGAACAGTGAGGACAAGAGTGGATCACAATAGGGTCAACAATGTGGAGTTACAGCAAAAAGCAAACTCTTGACCCTGTGCTGACAGGAGAAGGAGGAGTAACTACTCTGTGCTATTCATCCCCAGTGAGGCCTTCACTGGAGAACACAAACTGAGAAAACCTGCTGCTGAGGAACAGAATTAGAGGATTGATAGGCTATAGTACATTACCTACTGGAGATGACACTGAAAATACCTGCATATAATCTAGCACCTGCAATCAGGAGCCTGTTAAACATTCAAATGGAAAGACCTACCTAAAATCATAAAAGTATATTCCTACTATTACAGATTGCTTTAGAAACACACATACTATTTGAAATCCAGTAAACTGACTTCAAAGAAATACACTTGCATGTACAAATCAGCTTTAATTAGGAAAAAAAAGGTTGGAAGGTTTACAACAGTAGCATTAAGCCATAAATTTTAAATCATGCATAATAGTACATAATTCTCCTAATCCAAATGGGCAACATTAAAATATATTTACACAAAAATCCTGCATTCACATTTTGTAATAGTATTAAGATTCCATAGGCACCTGAAGCATCACACTGGCAGGTTATGAAAATAATTACCTATGGTAAAAAAAATGCAAATGGTCCCAGCATATATACAAATAAGTTCACTAGAATTAAGCGATTTCATAATATTTTGACTCTGAAGTTTACTTGCTTTTATGTACCAATAGAATACATACTTGTCTGCATTCTTTGTCACTTTTGATATTAATTTAGATGTTGATGGTATTCTCATCAGCTTGTTACGACCATCATCTGAACTCTCCCAAGCACTGTGAGGCTTTTCAGCAGCATAGGATTTCTTTATGCTAGAAAAAAACAAAAAGAATATTTTCAGTGACAAGATAATAATATAACAATAACTGGAATTTGTATGCAACGGACAGATCAAGCAGCAGGAGACAAAAGCAGAGCTAGGTCTTCCTTCAAGCTGAAGCATGAAAGAGGAAAAAAAGGTTAGTCAAAAAGTTCTGACTGGATGAATGAACACAATTGAGCAAGACAGTTGCCACGTGTTTAAACTATTCCTCTGCATGTCCAAATGCTTGTGCATAAAGACTTGAACAAAATTAATCTCTTCATTACTACATTGCTAACAAATTACAGTAGCAGAAAAAATTAGGTTAAGTATATTAGCCTTAAAGAATAAACTATATTAAAAAAAATCAATTAAGTAGATAAAGAAAAGCAATTTTTCCCCCCAGTTAACTGTTCCCCAGCTTTAGGACACTGATTTCTGAGGCACAACAGTCCTATCAGCTTACAGTTTCATAGGGCTGTTTTGCAGTTAGCACATACTAAACCACATTAATGGCCTTCATATTTTTGAAACAAATGTCTGCAAACCTTTTGGGTCAGACGAGCTAGGTTTGGCCTAATACCGCAGACAATTAAATCCATGAATTCTCATGTAATTTTTCAACTATCTTACCGTAGTCAATTTACACTAATGGGAACCTGCAAGTTATGCAGTTCCTAGTCCATTAATTTCACACACATCTTAATCATGGAATACATGTTCAAAGACAGATCTGGCCCAAATGACTCTTCAACCAGCTAATTTAGAGTTTGCAAATGTCCTGCTAATAGTATCATACTTCATCCAGTCAGAAATGCTTTTTGTAGGATTAAGTCCTGAAATGCAACCTTAGAAATGGCAAGCTCCTTCCACAGCACCTCAAGAGCCTCAAAGGTCCTGCGACAAACAAGTTAATCAGGTCAAACCATTATGTGACTAAAAGAGGCATTTGTTTTTCCCCACACTGCAAAAGATTAGTAAGCAAGACTTCAGACATCTTTACAGTGAGATACCAGGCAAGAGAATAACAGGCCACAAAGTTCAGCTTCAGACAACTTACAAGTTTGTGCAAGACATGGAGATAGAGCCTTTATGGAGTGTTATAACATGCGTCAGTCAAGTGAAAGTTTAAATATTTATTAGAGCTGTGAATTCAAGCAATGCAAGACAACAATCTTGTGAACTACAGTATATTTCAGAGGAATAAATTTAATTTTCATTTTGTCTTGGTCTCCTAAATGCCAAAAAGTAGATTTCACACCTTCACAAACAGTAAGGTGACAATGAATGAAAAAAAGTAAAAAGAAACCATACCAAGTGATCTGCACAGTTTTGAAACTCAGAAGATACCACCCAAATCTAAAAATCCACTTTCTTGACTTCAAAAAGTCATCTAAAATCCCCAAAGTACCTTTTTTTTTTTTCCTGTGCCTAATTCCCACTAAAATGAGCAGGAACTTAAAGGCAATAAACTTCTGCATTTACTCAAGTCAAGCAGTTTTATGATCTGGGTGTAAAACCACAACTTCACTCATGTAAAGAATCAGAATAAAAGTGAACCATCCTGAACTAAAGCAGGAATTTGGGAAGGGTCACCCAAAAAATCCAGAAAACAAACACAAAAAACATAAACTGCAGTCACTTTGTAGAATGTTTAGAGAGTAAAAATTCCTGAAGAAAAGGTTGCAATGACACTAGTATTTAAAAAACACTTTTATGAGATGTAGTAAATGGCCATGTGCAAAATACACTCCCACAATTAAGCTATGTCAGACAAAGTCTGTGAAGTGTATTTTGAGAAGATCAGGTCAGAGTCATCATTAAACATTTTAGAATAATGGTTGATTAGAAGTAATTAGGATTTCAACCAGAGAACAAAAAACATTCATAATCTTAAAAACGTACTTGAAAAAATAAATGCCTTTTTATGTACTTGCTCTGCTGCAATGCATATTGAATGCATCTTGTCTATCAGAAAAAATATCAAACATTAACTTGATCATTAGATTAAAACTATTTCACATGACTTGTTGTCAAATATGATCTCAGTATCATTACAATAATTTTCTAGTTCTGTACTGTGGTACTGCGAAAACCTTTTAGCTGGAGCAGAACTCTTGCTTTCTTGAGTTTGCCTGTGTGTTTGGAGAGTCTGTGAGGAGGGCTGGGGAGAAGGTGATGCTTGAGTTTGTGAACTTTGATCATTAGAATGAGAGTCCTCTTTTTTTTCTTTCTGTCCTGGAGGTTTTTCCTTCTTTTTCTCTGTACCACTGTAAAATAAAGTGTAACATAAGGGGGGAAAAAAGGGGAGAACAAACAAATAAATTAAAAAGGTGGAAGAAAATGTCCTCTGTTAGAAGATGGGAGAAGCATGTAACAACTTACTATAAATAAACACAGAAAGAACACTTTATTATTTACACATTCTCTTCAGGTTAGCATTTTGCTGAAATAAAATTTATTCATGAGCTCCAAAACCAAAATATAGCGAGGGAGGCATGGAAGATTATTTATTTATTTTTACTGTGTAGTTGTACTACATTTACTCTGATTTTAAAATTACCACAACTTTGATTTGAGCATGTCCTCCATTCACAGGCGCTCCTACACCATTCAAAGCAGACACAAGTTGATGCAGCACAAGTCTGCCACCCCTCAGAAAAAACCCACCCTCTCGTTCAGTTCACTGACTACCTTACCCTGCTGCCAGCCAAGGCTCAGTGCAAGTGAAAGGCAGGACTGGGACTCCAGCTATCTCCGATTACCTTAAGCCCATCATGAAACTATAACTCTCATTCTGTATTTCTGGACAGAACCTGCTTATCTTTGAGCCGCCACCAAAATTGTGAAATGCTGTTTGTTGTCCCTGAGCTCTCCTTGGCTGCATCAGAGTTCAAAGGAAATCATCCCTTAAAGCTCATGACTGTTCTGATTTGTAGTGGCCTAACATCAGACTATTGTGCTACTTCTTCAGTGCTTTCAGTCAATGACTGCTAAGAACACATCTTTATTTTCATAGTGCTATATTTATTAGGTTAATATTTGAAACAGATTTAAATACACGTTATTAAGAACCTTAAATCTATTAAGAATCAAACCAAAGGTTCACTCAGTAAACAGATTAATTAAAAGACTATTCTATAAGGTAACATGTTTTTAAATATACTAAATCATTCAAACAATACCAGGACCTGAAAGAGAAGAGTACTGTGTAGTACACAGTCTATTTAATTTTTAAGATAAAAAAATTAAACCTTCCAAGACAGATTACTCAGTGAACAAAAACAGCAAGCTACAAACACCTGCTAAAAAAGAAAAAGAAAGGTTTTTCTCTTAGGGTCAACGCAGCCTGCAAAGTTAAAAAAAACCCCACAGTATCTTTCTGAACAGGAGAAGCAAGATTTCTGTACCTTCACACCAGTTTTCCCTCAAACCCTTGCATGATCTTAATTATTTTTGTTTCCATTTACCTTTTACCAAAAAAAAAATTAAAACAGTAAGACAACATTAAAAATAAAGAAAAACGGCCCCTCAGTTTTAACATATAATTAATAAGATTCTCTTTTTCCTTCTTTTGTTATTTCAATTTAAGTGTGTCATCTACTACTGAGACAAAACCCCCAACATTTACGTCAGTTCAACTTTTCCAACTGCTTTCAGAGAAGCAAAGCATTGAAAAACAGGTCAAAACATGAATAATAATATAAACCCCAAAATACACTTGTAAGGATCACTCAGGATTTCTGCTGTGAACCATATTAACTAATTTAAGATGTCAATATAATCCATCAGTTACATTTTCTCTTCAAAAAAACAGATGAAAACATAACAAAGAGCTTTCACTTCTCTTGAGGGTATATATGTGATCAGAAAGAACAAAGCTTTAAGAACTGTGAGGTTTTGTTTAATAATTTATAGCCAAAAGTCCTTAATTAACTAGCAGCATTAAAATATTATTATTTTTAAAATTATTATTTTTTAATCAGAAGACTTCCATTTCTGGATGCAAAGCATACTACACTTACTCTTTTTGCAGGCTGTTGCAAGAAATGCAGAATAGTGAAATAAATCCTTGGCATCTCTAGTCACTAAAGAAAATGAGTCTCTCTATTCCTATGACAAGTACACCACAGACCTCTGCACTCACTATCTCATGAACATGGGATTTCACTTGTTATTACATTTTTTAACAAAATCATATTTCAGGAAGATATGCTTCCAATTTCCCTTTTCCCTCTACTTGAGGATTTCAAAATACAGTCAAGTCATGGTAAAAGACATAAGAGAAGCAGAGAGAACACATCAACATGACTTCCTTAAGTACACCTTGCATTGCTACAAGAATGATCCTACTCAGTCAGAACCATGGCTCACCTGGCATCATCTGTCTCTAATGGGAGCATAAAAGAATTCTCCAGTGAGGTCATTATCTGTAGTCCCTTCCACCACACTTTTTGTAATATCTGTTTATAAGGACATATCAGCAATCCTGCAATTCAACTCTGCATTCCCTCAGTAAGCTCAGGTGAATACCACCTGCTGACAGCCGCATGTCTTCTAATTTATCAAGTCAGTCTCATATTTTCAGTGTTCTTACCCAAACTTGTTTAGCTGATCCATCTCCTAGAAACCACAGGTTCAGTGTGGAAATCTCTTCACTGAGCTTGTCTGCTGTGGACTAACCATTGCACATCTCCGCTATTAGGTTCATCCCTTAACTTCATTGCTGGGCCACAAGAATTGCTGGACCACTCTGGTTTTGCTGGGTTGCAGCACAAGGTATACCTTGGATTTCAATTAAGTGCTTTTACCTAGCACAGGTT
This sequence comes from Campylorhamphus procurvoides, assembly GCA_013396655.1. Lineage (NCBI taxonomy): Eukaryota > Metazoa > Chordata > Aves > Passeriformes > Dendrocolaptidae > Campylorhamphus > Campylorhamphus procurvoides. The sequence goes on along the minus strand of WBMV01003664.1, from coordinate 3,144,493 downwards.
AAGTAGGCTTCTTTTTTTGACTACCATTGTAATTTGGAAGAAAATGATGTAGATATGTGGCTGTCTGAGTACTGAATATCTTTGTTCTGAATTTGTTTTGCTCACTTCTGCTAAAATCTTCAGCTTAATTGTATTATGACTGGCTATTACAGAGTGGCTCTCACACTAATACCTCTCCTACTAGGTCTTGTGTAACAACTGAAACCAAATCAAAACCAGCACCTTTTCTTGTGGGTTTCCAGAAACTAGTTGTTCTGGGACGCAGTCATTTAATGCTTACAAAAATTCTTTCCAAAACCCAACCTGATAAAGCATTTCTTCAGTCTACATCTGAGTAGCTGAGAGCTATTACTACCTGTCCTGATTTTGGAGCTTCTTTAATTTCACTTAGTACAACGTTTCATCCTTTGGACTACAACACACTGGCAGCTACTGTGGAGAGTCACTCTGAAACATGAAGACTATTCTTACCAGAAGCTCTTTTTCAGAGGAATGTCTAGTCCGAAGAGAAGATGATCAAGCAGGTCACTGACAGTCATTGTTTGGCTAGGTTTTGCTTGTACAAAATATGAGCCTGTTTCCATTTCAGACTAATGGGTTGAAATTTTCTCAACACATACATGATTTCATCTCTGTCAACGGGACATCATCTACCTGATGTTCACAGAACATTCTTGGGCTCTGCTTTTAGTGATAGCTTTTATTTTAGCATACTGTTGTTGAAAAGAGACATGCTGCTGCTGTGAAGCTACTGAGCCATCCCATCATCTCCATGATCTCAGTGTTCAGGGTGGTAGAACAAGATGAAATAGTCCAGGAAATGAAACTGCTCATTCATAGAAGAAATGCTCAGAGATGGTACAGCTACAGAGGCCAGAGACCCACAGATGATATTAAAACCACACAAAACACAGACACTAAACTGCAACAACAGTAACAGTTTGGACACAAGTAGGCCTTCTGTTATTTTGACTAGATGTATGTCTACACATAGTTAGAACATGAAAAGCCCTAGGCAGACCATGGGGGTCTGTTCAGAACCTAAAGGTTAATTCTATGTCTACAGATGACCATGTCCACTTGCTGCACCAATCCAAGCTTCTGCCTGAAGAAAGGTCTGGACAAGTTGGGGTGAAGCATCCTACGACCAGCTGATAGTCTCCCCTGGCCACCCTCCTTTTCACCACAACAAGCATTTAGAAATAGACACAGCTACCCTGAGTTTGTAAGGAGATGGGACTACTACTAACATTCACTTACATTTCTTTTCACCTTTCTTGAGCTGGTAATTTTACTAAAGGGCAAGTTTGTTTTCTTCTAAATACCAAACAAATTCAAAGAACAGAGACATGGGAGAGAAAGGAACTGCTGGGAAGATAATTAAAGAGCCTTCCTAGGCCTTTCTAAAACATGCCTTGAAGAAGGGAGCCACACATCTTCAGCTGCACTGGAAGCACCAAAACCTCCCCTGGACAGTTATTTGGGGACCAGGGAGAGCTGGCCTCTGCATACTAAGATTTTTCTCTTTTAGCCTATCCAGCTCTCCTTTTAAAGACCTTAACTCAGATGAAAGGGATGCCGGCCACTCCACTCTGTTCTTCTTATGTAGTCAAGCATTGAGCAGCCAATGAATCAAGAAGATGATTCAGCACAAATGCAAGCTGAACACCACGGGAACCGGACTGGCTCTCATCAAAGTGCCAAAAGCCACAGGGCTAAGATTAATGGAAAAGTGCTAACTAAGAAATACCTTCCTGCAGAAATGTCTTTTGTCCCTGTGCTTGTCACATTAGCAGATAGAGACATATACTGATCACTGTCTGATTTACTGTTGAATAGTAAACATAAGAATTCGATAAAAAGAAATATATGCAATGCTACACAATGAAGAGCAAAGAGTGGGGCATTACCCTTGCTTTCCAAGTTGCAAAGGGCACTAAAGCTTTTTCTTCCCATACGGTTTATATTTGCATGCAGCATTTTTATTCCCCAAAGTATATAATTTCCCTGTCTTGTTGTACAGCACAGTATTTACATCCACACTAGAAGAGAAACCAGCCCCTGGAGTTACCAGAGTACTCTACAGAGGCCAAGAATTTGTTCACATAACTTACCACAGTTACACATTAGAGTATTCTCTGCCCCGTGGCTATATGTGGCAGCCTGTTCTTCACAACAAACAGGAACAAGTACAAAACCTACTGTTCAAGGGGCCATGCAATCACTGTCTAACAGGCCCACAGAAAAACAAAGTTAAGCAAACACTTTGTTTACTGTATGAAGCTGAAAGTATTACATGGAGAAAAACCACTATTGTTTGGTTCTTAGCTCATTTAACTTACAAATTACTTAAGCAATGTTATTTCTACACATTTGAGACTGATACAGATATTCTTCATAAACACTAAGTAATCATACTTTGGGTTAAGATTTTATACACAAAAATGCAAACTTTTATCTTAAACAATTCACTATTGTTTCACAGCTATTTTACTATTGCCTACTATTTATACTCTAGACAATGAAGTCAGTTCTGTCCTTTAGTTTCCTTGGGAAGAAAAAAAAAGATGCATATCAATACCAGAAGGAAAAAAATCCAATTTGTACTGGAAATACATTTGCACATTCCCTTAGTGACAATTCATTTTGGATGCTACACACTACAGAAATACCCTCCATTTATGAACTCTGTTCAGAACCCTGCTGTATGCAGCCCAACAACATGCTATATCTCCAAAGTTTATTTGTGCCTGGCTGGACTTCAGGCAGCTCTGCTGAGCACTGTGCAGGGGCAAAAATTAAACTCTTGCTCTGTTTGATTTTGGGTTTCATATACAAAAATTTCAGTTTTAATAACAATTTGGTACCTTTTTGCAGCAGATGAAAGAGTTTCTTTTTTGGCAACAGAAACAGATGAACTGTGGCCTGTTTTCCTGCTTCCTGTACTTCCATTAGTTATACATGACATTGAGATAGCTTCTCGGAGGCTTGGTTGACCTAGAAAAAAAGTAATAAAGAAGAACACAAGGTCTTAGAGCTGTATCCAAAGGTCCATCTGAAAAACAAAAAGTTCTCAGTTGTGGACCTGGTATCACACAGGCGGTCGGCACAACTATCTAGTGACATACACTCATGAAAGCCTTAACCTATGCAGCTGGACCCAGAAGACCCCTGAGGGGGGTCAGCTTCTCTACTGCTATGCTGCCATGAGTTATTTAAGGGTTGGGATTCTAAGGATTTAAAAAAAAAAACAAACCAACCTCAAGATTTTCAGTTTCTTTTCAGCTGCCTCTTCCATTTTGAAATACCTTTCAGTATACGCACTGTGGTATAGCTATTAAGTTTCTGATTTTGCTCACTCTGTAGAACATCTGTCACATCCAGTGAACATTACAGACTCTCTCCAGGGATGAATAAAGAGTGTATACGTGAAGAAGGCTGTTGTCTGTCAGATGCCCACTTCACTCACTGCAGAAGTTTAAAACTATGCAGTGAATGTGGGAGGGGATGGCAAGGAAGACACGGGGAGCACAGGCTCTTCTATTTTCAGAGCTGAACATTGGCCTAGCAATTAACTCCCAGACTTGGCTCTGCCACAGCGTGCCAGTGAAATACAAGGCATTTTACTTGAACCTGATGTTTTGTCCTTTCTCACTGTGTATCTCCCTCTATATGTGTGCCTGTCTTATTTCCAAGGTCCTCCTCACATGCCCTAAACTTGTAGCTTTCCCCTCTAAAGCACTGCATGCCTTGAAAAAGATCCCTGAGCTAATCTCACATTAAACTTCCAAAAAGCAGTGATGACTTTTGAGCCCATCTCTGTGTTACATCCCCATTTCACAAACAGCAAGTTGTTATTGCAACTCATGGGATCTTGATAACCAGCCACTTTGACTTCAACAAGTATGAAGGACAAAATTGACAGAAAAATAACAGGTCTGTGTTCATGGCAGGCTTGGAATAGTGTGAGATAGATAAGGCATGAGGCCACAGAGTGAAGATAAAAGTGAGGAGTAAAAAAGCGGCTGGGGAGAATTGACAGCTCTGTGTATAGAGGACAAACTCATAGAGATGACTCATTTGAACAATATCAGTATTTGGTCCATTTGTCACATCACAGCTCTATCAGGCAGGTTGAGAGACAAATTAATAATTATATTAAACAGGTATTTTGCATAAGGGAGATATCCATAAAGGGAATATTAGATTTCAGAACTATTTGGATTGAGGCAGTAATGGGCTGACTTGCACTAACACTATATTGCTTCAAATGCATCAAACATCATGAAACTCAGAATAGGAAAGCAAAAAGGACCATGCAGATTATCCCAGGCAGAAATGAGAAAAAAGGAAATCTGAAGAAAGTAAAGACACACTTAAAACCAGAAACACTTCAAAGATTATTTTCTTCCTAAATTCTGTATAAATCAATTTGGTGTGATCCCTTCCAAACAGTACTTTTTAGAGACTGCTTTATTTGCAACATAAACAACTGGAATATGTATTTTATTTTGGAAGTTAACATATTGTACAAAACTCCTAAAGCTCCAGAGATTTTTACCCCGTGTAACTCAGATGCAAAAACAAAAGCGCAGGAGCTTAAAAAGCACTTTTACTACTAGAAGTCTACAAATGAGCTTCTTTTATTTTCAGTGACAAAGTAAATCATCTTCTTTGTGGAGATGCATAATATCAAGGCCTGTGATTCACTCTTGAACTGCATATGACCTTAACATCTCCATCTGCTCATTGTAATAGATTAATGGCTCTCCAACCAGCACTAGCACAGCTTTCCAGAAACGTGAATCAGGAGACATAACAGCGGTAATTCCCAGTCCAGCGGGGAAAGCATTCAGTGGAAAGTATAAAGAACAACAGAGCTACAGACAGGGCACAGCAGCTTAACATGATGGGGAACACAACGTCAGTTTTATCAAGCAAGGAGCACATAGCCGTGTTGTTTACTTATGACATCTAGAATAATTCCCCCTACTAGGTACATGAAGTGTTAGCTCCTGTTTATGTCCAAGAACAAAACTGATTAGAAATAAAACTCTACATCAGTGTAAAACTCAGTATCAGTGTAGTGTCGTGCACTCATGACAGGAACGTGCATTGCTCCATGCAATACAATAATAAAAAAGGGAACCAGACAGCAGTTTAGGGATTATTTGTTTTTCAGTGAAGTGGATATTGATGGCCGATCTGCAAAGTGCTTCCTAATGTCAACAAGTGGCATGCAAAATAATGCTTGAAATTAAGATTTTTGAATTGAAGTAAAAGAATTTTTTTGAAAAATTACTAACAATCAAACAACTCAGACAAAAAAACTGCAGTGACTATTTTTTTCTTCAAGTGTCAAAAATATATCAGGCTTTCTTACATTCCAGAAAAAAATCTTGGCCAGTCACAATAGTGTGCCACACTTGATGTGCAATAAAATGTAAAGAAGCAAGAAAACCAATGAAAAAAAAGGCCAACAAACAGGAGTCCCAGAACATCAGACCCAAGACCCCTTCCAAACTCTCTATATAATGCATTTTAACTAGAGCGTCAAGTGGCTTTTAGAATGCCTACTTTTAAAGGGGGGGGAAGGGAATGCAATTTATCATCTGCAATTATATGTAAAGAAAGGCATCAATATTTTAATCCATGAGAAAAAAAGGGTAAGTTTAAGCCCTGTGCACATCCCAGGCAGTGAAGCAGTAAAGCCTGGCTGCCCCCAGAGACAGAGACACAACAAGGATCTTCCCAGCTGTGTCACAAATCTGAGGAAGCTGACCCCTCCCTCAGTCCAAACCACTCAACTCCGTTCATGACTTTTAACCAAGGCATCTCTGTAGTCAGAAGATGTCAAAAATTAACACCACTATAACTTCTTCACTGCAGATACGATACTTCACAGTAGTCAAGTGACTTTGCTTCAGAGACCTGGCAAATAATGATGCAGAACAGGAGAACACGAATTCCAGATCAATACCCTAAAACAATTGAGTTCTCCCAGCACTCAGGCTGCAAATCCCTGCCACTATCATGTCATACATCACCTGCTAGCATAAACAGTCTGAAATTTTTCAGACTGAATAGCACTCAGATTTATCTGCTAGTTTGGAACAAAAGCCAGACATAAACTGTACATAAAATGAAAGGCAGTGTATGGTGACCAGGATTGAAGCCAAATTGTCAAAGTGGTAAAAAATGTCTTTTATGGATAATGGATTCATCTCTGTTCTGATAATTTTCATAGAATAGTATCTCTTGAGTTCAAAAGAAGGGTTTCATTAACATCTGTCAAGTACATAAATGTGTGAATGAAAGATAAGTAGGATTAGAAAAAAGCAGACCTCAACAAACCAAAAATCTATTTCCAACTCTTTATCAGCCTTGATTAGCTAAAAGGGGACAAAACCAAAGCCAAGCTGCAAGAGACAGTGTCAAGTTTTGAAAATGTGTGTCCTGTGATAACCTGATAGCTTTTCTCTCCAATCATACTTACACGGTGCCAGAGCTGAGGATCAGTTAGTAATTCACTTTTTTCCCCCCAAACCCAAAAGTTACAATATTTTAGATTAAAATGTAGTATACTGTGTCATTAATCATGTTTACTGGAACAACAATTTGCTTAATATCTTTGTGTTTGCTGATATCCTGACATGTAAACTGACTTTCTTACAAATCAAAAACAAACCCTTCTTTCTCTTCTTCAGGTAATTTAAGTAGTTGTAGCTACATTAAATAATTTGTCTGGGCACTTAATTCAAGTGGATTTAAAAGAAAAAGTTCAACAAATTACATGTTACAAAAATTAAAGACTGGGTTTTTTAAAGCTTAATTATTTTTTTCCTCTTCATTAAGGCATACAACATCCAAGTCCTTCAAAAACCTTAAAATACTTCACTTTCAGGAAAAGTTTACAAAGATTTCTATATTTCAAACATATTACATGCCATGGGGTTTTGTGCAAATAAAACTGATGCCTGGAAGGACAGCAAACCAATTTAGTACTCTTACTAAAGAAGTGTAAAGTGTAATTCAGCAGAGCCTACAGAGGCGAGCTGAAGAAAACAGGCAGAAATAGTTCTAAGCATAGAACATAAGATTTTTATCTGCATTTCCTTCCTAATATAACAACACCAACCACAAGCTAGAAATTATGACAAATTCTAAACTTATTTTAAGATGCTATAAGAAATTGTATGAAAGCAGCTAATTGTAATCCCTGCTCTGTTTCCAAACTTTCAAAGGACATCAAGTCCCTCAGTTCATGCAAGATGCTGGCAAAGAAATAGATTGGGAGCACTAAAAATCTTTTCAAAGAGAATACTGTATTCAAAATGGTAGAGAAGTATTTTCTTTAGCATTTTGCTTTATTCAACTACTTCACTTACATAATGAGAGTCAAATTTTGATTGAGATTTCTTAAGCAGAAAAAAATGTTCTCTTCTTCTACCACATTAACAAACATTGCAGGTCTGGGTCACATCCAGGCCTCAAATAATGATGAAAATAAATCAAGAAAAATCATTCAGTCCACTACCTACGGGTTGTGCTGCTTCTTGTTTAATAATCAAATTGTAAGACAGAACTAAGCTTCAACAAACTGCTACTCTTATAATATCTAGCTGAAAAAAATGCATGCTTTTTTTATTTGAAGCCAAATTTCACAGATTTTAACTAACAGCAATTAAACTTAATAGGAAATGACAAATAATGTAAAAGAACTATCTGAATAGAGGCACGTTTACATGCAACAGTTTGAGAATGTATAGCTAACGCATAAATATCCTGAGATGCAAGTGAATCTCTCCTAACAGGTATATAAAGTAACTAAAATGTTAAGGACTATTAAATACTTATTTTGATTATTATTATTATTATTTTGCTGTACTTCCCCAGAGGCACCATCTACTTGCTCGACCAATTGCCAAATGCGCTAAATCCAAGGGGAGGAAATAAAACTTTAACAATGATAATTTGAAACAATTTGATATACTCTGGGAAACAGTGACAAAAAAGCCACTCAAGGGTTATAAACAAAAAGTTTTTATTTGAAATAGTTAATGGCAACATTTCATTTCTCAGTTTGAGGAGCATCATGGAGAACAGCACAGTACCTCTCAGGAAAATCTGCCCGCTATCCTAAATAAAGTACACAGATTCAAAACATACCCAAAACTGTAAGAAGCATATGAAAAAAGAATAAGGATACTTATCACCACAGCTGAAAAATACTCCTCTACAATGCTCTGAATATCTTCTCCAGTGAACAAGATTAAAATTACTAGGTCATAGAATTTTAAAAACAAAACAAAAAAATCAACCAACCAAACAAAAAACCCCCAAAAACAAAACCAAAAAACCTGAACTTTCTTCTTTGCTTCTCTTTCCTAAACTTGGTTCAGTTGGTTAGTGACCCTTAGTTCATTAATGCCCTCCAGGTTCAAATTCTTTGAATAAAGGAAAATATACAAAGAACATAAAGAATAGTAAGTATAACAGAAGAAAAAGAATAAGTCAGAAGAGAAGATAGGAAAAAGTGGGGAAGAAATGCAGAAAAAATAATCTGAATGCAAAAAGAACAGATGGTACTAAAACCAATACCTGGAAAATGCATTAAGACCTCAAGAGTATCATTATTTGTTATGCGAGCATACTGTCTGCAAACTTCAACTGGACTTTTCTCATGAGTAAAATGACACACATACAAGCTTGCCAGGTTAGTTTTAAGATTGTGGATAACAACTTATGTCCTACCACTACCATAAGCATTTTTCTATTTATGTTTCTATTTTCTGTTCCTTTAACATTTACTGATTAGACAATGTAAATATGTACTCAGTTATTGGAACATCTCTGCTCATTTTAGGACTAAAAACAACAAAACACAAGTCTATCTTATGCTTTCATTAATGAAGCTTGTCGAACACCTGAAGTCGATTTCTGCTAACGTAAAACAAAATGACTTAATGTTATTGAAATGAAACCTGAGATAAGGTAAAAATTACATCTGGAGTGCTTTGCTTACATTAGTGCATTGAGATAGAATTTGATGAGACACACTATCTCATACAAGAGAAGGGAGCGGCAAAAGGAAAACTTGATGGGTCCCTATTATAAAAGCACACTGCACAAAGGAAAAAGTGAAGGAAAACAAAAGTAAAAAAAACCCGACCAACTGCATTTTCAGTACACAGCTGCTTTTTCAGGTCCCCAAGATCACTACTTTAAGCAAAACAGAATGTGTCTCAGACTGCCAGCCTGTTTTGTCATGGGAAACCCTCTCTGCAAACTGCCATCCACTATTCCAGTTTCATTTTGTGAGTTGAATTTGCATATGAGTTATTTGATATCAATTCCTGTCCAAGCAATAGGAAATGTTCCTCCAAAAGCTTAACCTTTGTTAAAGCCTGTACATTATTTCTGAGTCCAGAAAAAGGACATGAACTCTTTGTTTCCCTATAGGCAGACATCAGATGTACTTTCTGGTAGACAGCCACTTTTTCAGGCACAAGCTCACAGCCCAGTGAAATGATTAGTCTGAGATATTTTACTGGTGCCATTGTGTGCCACAAACTTGTCCACACACCCATAGCCTGAGGGATGAATTTTCCCGTTACACACATTTTGACACCCTGGAAGATTTTAATAGGTTTACCAGGCACCAGCTGTGAGCCAATCTATCTTGCTGGCAGCCACAAGTACCAGACTGTTTTATGCTTTCCTTTTCTTCAGTGTCCAGGTAATCTTTGTTTTTGGAACTTTTTGTGAATGTTAACAGCATCAATCATGCATCAACAGCAAAGGCGTGTGGCAACAAGAGCACAGAGCTGCCAAAAGCAAAGAATTTCCCACCAAAGAAATTCTTCTTACCAAGCCATCTATTAAAAAAAGAAAAGAAAGAGAGAAAGAAAGGTAAAAAAACCACACGAACACACCTTCACACTATGATCCCTGTAGCTGCTGGGGATCTGATCCCTAACCAAGCCCTTACATATTTCTAATCCTCAACACTACCTTCAGACCTGGTAATTTCTCTTTTGGGTAGTTATTCTTAGCTGGGTGCAGAACTACTGTGGGAAGTACTATGGCAGCCTTTTTATTTTGAAAAGATTCTCTATTTATAATAACTTTGCATTGAGAAGTCACATGCAAACACTCACAGCCCGCTTTTCACTGCGAAATACAGACAAGTGCTAATCCTCTTGCAATCCATACTATAAGTATTTTCCTTATACAGTATCTCCACTTCATGCTTTACCAGGAGGCACTACTACAGTGGCTAAAAACTCTTACCCTTTATCTTATCTTCTACAATTCGCAAACCCCTGCATGAAGAGTAGCTTGCTTCTGAGACAGGATTAGACACACAAAATCATAGGTAGCAACCTCCTGACTGATAGTCTGTGAGTTAGAAATAAAAATCTAACCATGCCCACGTGAATTTCTTCACTGAAGGCTGGACTAAGCTAAAAATAAGCATGTGGCACAACTGTAGGAAAATAAGAAAAACTCAGATTTGAAGGATAAGGCAAAAACTTTATCTTCAGCTACTGTTTCAATCTGTCAATCTAAAATAAAGGAGTAAGAAAATTAAGAATATAATTAGATCACCAGATGTTCAATGCAGACAAACTAGACAGAGAAATCACTTTTTGCACTAAGCTGAGCCATCAATTTCAGAATAAGAAAAATCAGTGAAAAAGCGATCAGGATTTGTCCCTTTCAGCATGATTCACGGTCTGTTCACAACACTTATTTTTAGCCTGTGAAAAATCTCTCTTCAAAGACACTGCTGAGGTGGCAACAAAAAAAAAACAAAAAAAAAAACAAAAAAAAAGATTTTAGAAAACTCCTTTCAGCAAAAAGTAGGAAAGACTTCTACAAACTAGGTTAGTTATTGCCTCATACTCAGATTAAAACTCCTTTGTTTGAGGGAAAGATTCAAGATGGCTTTTTCCAGTACTACGGCAAGTTCAGTTTGTTTTAAAAGTATTTCTCTCACTGTGTTACAATACTTGAAATTAAACACAGCTCTCTCTCAATGTGTTCAGAAATCTATAAACACATCTATGCTCTTTACTCATTATTTACATCAGTATGTATTTAAGAGTGGCTGTAGATAAAAATATTTCCATGATTGAAAGCCTCAGCACGTTTGGTTTTTTTTTAAGAAAACCTACCTATAGTATTTACCATGAAACTGCAATTATTGTATTGCAGAAATCCAGATTTTGACAGGATCACAAACACTGAAATGAGTTTAGGACCAATATGCTTACCTCTGCAGCAATCATGACTTGACTAGTAAGAGCCTGTTATGCACATGCATAATACTTCAAAGAAAAACGTAACCGTTAATTCCTTGAGTATTATTTTTGTATGGCAATTCAGATTTTCTGCTAATCCTACTCATTCAAGAAAATAATACATTTATCTCTGTTAAACATTTAGTTTTTTATCTATTGGGTGAGCTTAAAATACAGAAATCAAATGCAGAACCTAAAGTATTGTGAAAAGCTCTGTATGAACTTGTTTTAATATCAAGCTTATTTTTCAAGTCCAATTTCAGACTTACAAAATTCCAGTGACTGTACATGACCATTTTCTCACGTGGTGTCTTTGTACCATCTGTATAGAGGTGATTTTATGATTAATGGTGAAGCTAATGTGTTTACTTGTAGTACTAAGTAACTGAACACAATGGGGACACATCCACCACAAACTAAACACATTGCTAGTTAGTCATAACTTGTAAGTTCAGCGTATTAGATCATACATGTACATATCTGTCCCTGTCCCAATCCCTGTCTTCACAGTCACAAGCTGCTGTCGTTCATTTGTATTGGTTTAATATAACCATGCTGAAAATATTTAG
>WBMV01003664.1:3043492-3128053 GCA_013396655.1 Campylorhamphus procurvoides | reverse complement strand
TAATTTTGAAATACTGAAGACAGCCAAACAAACATGTCCAGGCAAATAAGGAATGGATATTATGTCAAACATCAAATTAATGCTTCAAGACAGAAATGTTACTAATCATTATCTAAGACACAAGGCTTAAGGAGTGTGGCCCTATTACAATCACGAGGCAATGTGCTTTCTGTTAAAACAAAAAAAACCCCAAATTTACCAGTAGAAAGAAGACTGAAACGAGCTTATTAAAACAGCCAAACTTAAAAAGCATAAAACTGTGGTAAGTTTCGCAATATATTCTTTTGGAAATGTTTAAGAATTTTGACTATGATTCTTAATATTAAAGCCAATTGTAAAGTTAAAAAAGAAAAAATTCCACAGTTAAACATACAAGTATTGTTAGCCGTTACCTAATTGTATCAAGTGGCTATGTCAGTTTAAATGGTCTAGATCAATGTTCCTTATTTCAATTCCTTCTTTAACTTTTTTCACATCACCACCCTGTACATGCCAAAAAACATACAACCTTATAACATTTGGCCTGAAGCGAACAGAAAATAAATACACTACAAAAATGTTCCAAAAAACGTTTGGCCACACAGAGATAGATTAGCATTGAAGGTCTAATCCAGCAAAATCTATTCTTGAGTGGTAAAAAGGAAATTACAGCTTCTGCTTACTCTTTCCCTTTCACAGTTCTTTGCATTATTTCTGCCAAGCCAAAATAACACGTAACAGATTTCTGTATTCGGCTGTTCCAATAAATCACAGGCCAACCACTACAAAAAAAAAAAATCAGCAAAAGTGTATGTTGCTAAAGCACAAGGTAGTGAATTCTTTATCCATCCTGTTTAAGGCTTACTAAAAACTCAGTAAAGAACTCTAATACAGGTTTACAACATTTACCTGTATTCTACAAACACACAGTTTAAGTTCATGTTGTATGAAATAAATACAAACAGCAAATTTACACGTGGGGTAAATAGCTGGCAGTATTACTGTGATTATACACAATCTAAACTTTAGTTCAACTAATCTTATGAAGACATATGGAGAAAAAGTTAATGTAAGCCACAAATCCCCCCAAAAAAGCCTTAACCTTAGAAATACTTGCATAAGGGCACTTTTAAAATACCTGAAAGCAAAAGAAACACTGAGCCAAATTCCTCCAACGAATTAAAAATGAAGGACAATAAGGAGTTTAATGCCAGCTTCTATTCAGTTAAAACATAATATTCACTACTGAAGCACCAAGAATTGAACCAACCAAAATAAAGAATTACAATACTACTTACACAGCACAAACAAAATTCTTACAACGAACTAGTAGAAAAACCCTAATGTTAGTAGTGAAATGTATTCACAATTATTAAACTGAAAAGAACGGTTAAGGTTACAGTCCTAAAACAGCTCCTACCAGATGACAGTTTGGCATATTGATTTAATTCACTATTCAGTTAAACCAAATGCAGAAGCGTATTATTTCATGGTTAATACTATATGCATTCAGGCTGATAAAAAAACTGTAGGGAAATTAATAAGGCACATAATCAGATTGAGATCCAGAGACAACAGATTAGAACAACTCTGAACAAAATGCCTTTAATACCACCAATCTAACTGTACCTTCTATATGCAGAAACTTGTTTTAATGACTCTACAGCCCAGCATATCCAATGCTCTCTCAGCAGTACATTACAAACCCAGACTTGTGACAGCTACCTCAGGTTGGGAAGGATTGTGTAAAATTCTTTTATTAAAACCCTCATTTTCAAAACATAAACCACTATCTGTTCTAAGGAGCTACCAGAAGTTCCTACAAGCTCACATACCTACGTAGCCCATCAAAAGGAACCAAGTTAAATGTACATTGATCTGTGAAGAAAAGCCTTCACTTTAGCAAAGTAAATGGACTTAAAGAAGTACCATATAATTTATACTTCTACTATCCTTAAAATAGATGCAGGTGACCATTCAGAATGAATACTGCAGAAAACAATTATTTTCTAAATATCACCAACTTTATTATTCATCTTACAAAACGTTTCAGTACAAAGAGAAGAGAGAAGTCTGACATTTCCTTAAAAAAAGAGGAGGAAAAAAAACCAAAACCACTTTTTTTTCTTCTTCTTCTTTGTCTGCCAAAGCCTTCAATTAATGAACTGTTAAAAAGTCTTATAATAGATAAATTATGGATGAATTCCCAGGCTGTATAAATATACAGCAGATCACTATAAAACATTCGTAAAAGGAGTAAGTAGCTGTGTTAAATCACCATTTTAGAAGCCAAATATTACTGTGTTCAATGTATGGAGTCCAAATAATAGTAATTACCAAACCAGGAAAGGCTCCACTGTTGATCGGTCCTTCTGATGAGCACAGATGCAAGTGCACATCTCTGCACATCTTTCTCTCCCACCAACTACTAACACTGACTGTACTGCTTCTGTTGAACCCTAGCACCCCAGAAACAGGACATATTACCTGGCTGCTGCAGCGCCCAAAGCCACAGTTATGTCACTAATTAGAAACTTCAAAATACAGGAGAACAAACCTTTCTGCTCCATAAGGATGAGCTGCAATGCTCGACCTCCTCAACATACCAAATGAGGCAGTAGAGGAGTTGACCAATGTTCTCCTCTGTGAGCTGTGCAGGCTTAAGCTTTGATGCAACACAGAAAGACAGAAGGACCCTCAAACTCAACTACAGACCAACAGCTTGTCAGAGGTCACAGCTGTATAAATGAGGCATGAGTAGAAAACAAAGTAGTCTATGCCATGCAGCTGATTCAAAACCAGGCACGGCAATGGGCCATGTGTGTGTAACCGGAGAAAAGAGGTTTCAAAGCAACAAGTGGCTGCTTTGCATCACAGACAGGGCACATGAGAAACAGTGATGGAAACAAGCTGGAGAGCAAGAATATCTATGGGAAATAAGGAATATTTTTGTTGATCAAAGAATACAGTAGCACACTAGAAGTCATTTTATTGGTCTTTAACGTTCTACAGAAGCAGCATCTATTTCAAGTGATGACAATTGTATATTACCCTGGCAACTACTAAAGAATTCAAATGAGTGATTCCCAACCCAAATACCTCACTCATTACAGCAAATACTCAACTCCACTCCAACATGCCCTTCTTGGCAGTATCTTGAAAAGTAACTCAACAGGGATTATCTTAAAAGAAGCCTTGAAAGTAAACACAACTGCAATCCATGAGATCAGACAAATCTGCACAATACAAAATTATACCTTTTCTTCATATAAGTTTTCACAATCTCTTATAGATTTCTTCTTTAATTAAAAATACATTTTATAATCTAAAGAACTACTTCAGAAGAAGTTTAAACAAAACAACTTCCTTCAAGGGCATGTCCTTCCCCCTTCAGAGAGGAAACAGCTCTTGTACAACAACAGTCACTTCTGAAGAGAAAGTCTCGTCTCCTCCCTTCTTCTTCTCTCACTCCTAAACATCTGCCTTTTCCCTATGCCAACATAGACATCTATCGAGGCCTTCCATAAGCTACTCCTATTTTACTAAACCAGTTAAGCAAATATAGCAAGAACTTTGTAAGCACTATTGTTGCTTGATACTATTGTGTATCAAGTTGACTATTGATTCATTCACTTAAGTAATTTTAAAAAGACTTTTTAGTTATCTAGTTATTTTTATTATAACCAAACAGCTTCATTTCTGATCTGTTGGTCATGTTTCCCAAGCTGTTGATTACCTATGCCTTCAAGAAGTCATTGGGAACAAGATCCATTGCAAGGATCCATCAACAGTGCTTGCTGGTAGTAGTGAGGAGACATCCACATCTATGTAAATCTCAGGTATTTCAGTTTTAAAAAGAGGTTTAAGGTAAAAGTACTGGTAGTGAAATGACAGCAAAAACATACTAGGTTTAACCATACAGTACTATAACTTTGAAAATAAGACTTTTATTTTTCACAGTTCATCAGTTTGATTTTTACTTTTAGCCAGGAAAACATCAATTCTTCCCCTGCTTTTGGAATAACAAGCATTCTGTATTCAATACTCATGAGACAGAAGGATGACTCTAAATATTAGGGTTCATTTTTCAGTCCATGAACAGCATTAAACAGACACACTACTCTGCATGGGACTCCTCACAGTTGCCAAACCACTCCCAGCAGACTGAACAAGGCAGCAAACAGCCCCTTTGACTTTGGACAGAACTTCAAGAAGGGGATCCCATACATAGTGATGGTACTTAACCAACCTCCCAAGCCACATATCACTCTTCTCCCCACAGCAGGCACGTGAAGATAACATCTGAAAAGCATCACCCTTCATCATTCACTGTCTAGGAGGAATTTGAATTGACTACATTAAAAAAAAAAAAAGTATCGTAAATACTGAACGATCTATTCCGAGCCCCCTCAAAAATTTCAGAGCATCCATTATCACTTCCCTGAGTCAATTCCACCCAGCCTCTACCAAACATAAACATAAGGGCTTCATTTTAGACAGAAGCAGCATTTCAGAAAAACAAATTCTACAAATTCCAATACATGGAAATTTAAACCACAGGGTGGAAAATCCTACATTTTATCCAATAAAGCCACACAAACCACAGGTAATTTTAAATCCCTGTCTGTTATGGAATCCACAGAGTTTTCTGTTTTTCCTGGAGTGGTAAGAGTCTTTTATTAGATAAAAGCAACAGAAATTACTTGGACTGGTATAAAGATCTGGCCCAAAAGAACCCTTTCTCACCAGTACTATGATCAGCTCACATACGCAGGAAACAAAATGACAAATTTGTTTTTCCTACCATGTTTTGAGAAACAAAAATTCTCTGCAGTTTTTCACAGATCACTTGTCTTAAGACTAGATTATAAAAGGTGCAAAGATCAAGATTTGTGTTCCATATCTGTAATTCATAATTGTTAAAAAAAAAATAAAAAAACAAAAAAAACCCAGTAGAATTAGACTCCATGCTTTTGCTCACAGCATCTATGGCAGGACACAAATTACGTCAGTTTTGTAAAGGATGTCAGTCATAGAAAGAACATAAAAATGGGAATTAAAACACACAGTACATACATGCAAGACTAAAAGAGCCCCCCCCTACGCAAACAATACTGTATTAAGTTCTCATTTGTCCCTTGAATTAGACCTTGTGCCATGAAAATGGAGTGGGAAGTTTTCCCTTCCTCCAAATGCAAGACTGGCCTTTAACTCTCTCAATTACCCCACATATTTTTTGCTTCCGTTGCTAGCTTTTCATTCTCTTTACTTAATCTCCCAATTTTTCTATACCAAACTGATACACTGCTCAATCTCACACTTGAAACCAGAGACAAAAGCATAAGCTCTTTCTTTACGGAACAATAATGCAGATATTCTGAGATAGGTACAGGTAAGTTATTGACTGTAGACAGTCCAGTATATTAGCATTTCCAACACTAGCTAAACCTTAAACTTCTCTCTTCTAAAGACGTTTCTTTAGGTTTTTCAGGAAGAACGCATGTTGTCACACACCACACATTTGCTCAGGGTTGATGCTGCACAAGGAACATCAAGTCAACCAAACTGTCTTCCTTGTATAGCTCACAAGACTTTTTAAGAGTTCATAGATTCATCTTATTTTAGTCCCCTACAAGTAGTCGATATAAAAAAAAAAAAAAGATATATTACTCTACACTAGCCTTTCACAAACCATTTTGATTACAAGTCCACAAGCAGCTGTAAATTTATTTGCACAGACCCTACTCCAGAATCAGACCATAAAACAAGAGTGCAATATCTAGCGGATAGTGCCTTAATCATCAAAAGGCATCATCCCAACTGCTCATCTGCATTTTTAATCATAAACCATGTAAAAAGACCGCTTATTATTCACTTTAAAATACAGTTCTGCAATCCACCGTGTTGTGATGGATACAGAACCTGTCCATGAACAAACCCAAATAACGCCTCCCACCCAAAAAATAGAACCCAACAAAAAAAACCCCCAAAAACAAACAAAACAACAACAAAACAAACAAAAAAACCCAACAACAACCACCAAACACCAATCTTCACTCAAGCCTGAAAATTTGAAAATTTAACCTGTGACTAAAAACCTCAGTCAGAACACTGAAAAGAATATAATTTATGCTCTTAAGAATTTATGCACAACTTGATTGAACGTAAACTGGCCCATCTGGAAAAGATCTATACACTTCTCTATATATCTGTACAGACAATCATACACTCAAAATGCCCGTTAAAAACAAAAGGGGCCATAAGCTATAAATTTAAATCATTATAGCAAGGCATTAAATTTCAAAGAACAACACAAGATATAACTACATTGGGCAAAGCTTTCTTAGGACTTCTCAATTCAGCATGATATATATTCATTTTACAAATGTAGTGATTTGTCCGTAGATGATCCATGAGATGATCTTGCTGAAGCTCATGAATATTCTACAATACAATAGCTGCTATTGACCTTTGATATTTATGGACTGCTTTATGGTTAATTTGAAGCAAGTTCATATCTGTGAGCCTACTACTGCACCGTTACATTATAAAGAACATGACCCATGTTTCAAACAATCTCATTTGAAAGCATTGTTTGGACATGGAAGATCATCTACAACTTCATGCCTATTAATTAATAGCTCTATTTGTATATCCTAAACAGATTTGTGCACTTAGGCTTTCGTATCTTTTTATGTTTTGACATGGAAAAGCAAAGGAAGGAAAAAGATTAAAAGATGATACAGAAATATCCTGAAAAAAATAACTTCGTAATAATCCCAAGTTACAGCAGATAAAAATAATTTTTTGTAATAAACTCATGCATTTGCTGCTATAAACACTCAGTTTTAAGAGGGATAATCCAGAAATACATTAGCATGAAATTCACAGAGCACAACTCCACCCATGCTCTATTTAACCAGCATGAGTGTTCTGCTACCCTATTTCCAGTAACTGTATTACTTATTGAGGCCAAAAGTATTATGCTTTTATACTTGCTGATACTAGTTTTGATAGGCAGACTGTGAAAATAAAACACTTACAGACACTTCTCATATTTGACACTGGTATCGGCATAATTACTTGAAGAGGCAGGTAATAATGCAGGCTCTCTCACGTATCCTTCCCCAACTACATGCTTTGTATCGGCTCCACCTCCATTGAGATGCATCTCAAGAGTAAGACCATTCAAAGATTTTTCTCCACCCACTACTTTAAAAGCCTGGTGGTTTTTAAGTACTTTTCTTCCCCTAACATTGCTTAGCTCTCAATGCTCCTGATATTATTCTGAAGCGCATGACTCTTCAATGCTTGGCCTTCAACCAGCAGCACAAGCCCCTTCCCTTCAAAAATAGTGTTTCTGCTAGGGATGAGTGACCTCTATACTCCCTAGACAGAATTTACGGTGGCTATGGGTACCTGCTTGGGATGTCCCCTATAACTCACTCAGCAGCAAGCCCAGTCACCCCAAGTATCAATATCTGACGCCACCCTATTTTCATGTCACCTGAGTAAGAGACTGGGGCAAGGAGCATCTTTTAAAACACCTAAGCTTTGAGGTTGCCATAGCAACCAAAGAGAAAACTACAGTGAACAGTTCTACTCTAAGTTACACATTCATCAACAATAACACTCTGGCGCACATATTTTTTTGCCAAAAATATTTCACGTTATGCTAAAAGTGTTAGAACATTTCTATGATAAAATGCTGATTTAAAAGTTCTAAATTAAGCAAGCATGAAACAATACAGGTTAGAAATTTCAGTGTCTGCATTCCTTCCCCCTATCCTCCCTAATGCCCAAACTGATCTAGTTAAAATTTTCTAAGAAAACAACTTTTCCTGTGCTGAAGAGGGACCAGATCTCTGACGTCTTCCTCTTTACCAAGAGCTCAGCCACCACTCGCCTCCCCGCACCATGACTGGACAGCACCCAAGCCACCACATGAAGAAACTTCGCAGGTTCTAGCTTTGCAGGACAGAGGAAAAGCCAGTCACTGGCTGGAGCTCCGGGGTGGCCACTGAAGGACACCGAGAGCAGGAAAGCATCTCTCCCACCTGAGGAAGAACCGGCATGTTGTGCCTAACACACAACACCAGATATGAGTGCAGGAAAGCGCTAAGCTCTCACAGGTACTCCCAACAGAAGCAATCAGTCTTTTGACATATACAGGGCTGTCCTACCTATACACTTTCACAATCAAGCCTTTCTAGTTTCAAATTGGGCAATTACTTCATTAGAAAATTAGGTAATTAGCAGATGCTTTTGACCTTAATCTCTTTTTAACTTCACTCTTCATGTGTTAAATGCAAGCATTGTCCCACACCAGCTTAAAGGTTAATTAACACTTGTGGGCTACCAGCACACTACCCTAAGTGCTGCAGCAAAGTCCGTGCTTCAATTCGTGCATTTCTTTGAAAAGCAAGACTAAAAGCCTTGCCATAAAAACAACAGACACACAGAGAAAACGAAAGCACCTCAAAATATCAAGAAACTGCTGCTTTTTAGGCAAAAATCAGCTTTTCACAGTTCTGACTGGGGGGAGACTATGAGCAAGTAATCAAAGGCAGCATCTTAATATCTATATGATTCAGAAGATTAAATACAGTCTTGAAGGAAAACTCCAATTCTGACTTTTATGTTCAGTCTGACTTCCCACTCAGAACACTATTCTTTAACCTACAAAAAGATGGCAGCGTTAATTGTCACTGATCTGCTCAACACAGTGAATGATAATAACCATATTCAGGCTCAGACAAAGGTACTGCTACACAATGTCACGAAGTCCAGCAAAACCACAGAGTTCATCGAGAAGCATGGGATCATCTGAAACACTTTTTTTTCCTGGAATATTCAGTAAATTCATTTACACAGAGAGATACCACCAGTCTGCCACCAGGCAGGCACAGAAGCTGGAGTGAAGGCTTGTAAATGGAAAGATTGCTGAAGAGGAGGAAGGAAGGAGGAGAGAAGGGAAAAAAAAAAAGAGCACTCAGCGAAATCTCAGATTCTCCACCTCTCTCTGCACTCCCCCTTCCCTTTCCCCCCGGGGCCACTTATTTTTTAATTGCTCTTTTCATAGTGATGGTGCTAATTCCTGCTCAGAGAACTGTCCATATATTTAGAGGGTTGGGTTTTTTTTATTTTCAGAGTTTAGTTCATACAGGTTACCTCTGATTTTCCAAGCTCTATTTCCAACGCACATTATTTACAGTAACATAAACATAAAATCCAACTTTACAAAATATTCAATCTTTAGATTGCAACAATGCAGGAAAAGTTCAACACTACCTACCACTGCAGTACATCTCCTATGCTGCAAAACATTTGATTTCAGTAGTAGCAACATAATTTTAATCTGAAATTTATGGAAACCTTCCAACATCTTAAATATGTATTGCTTATTTGGGCAACAAACTTATCTGAGTTTTTGTCTGTGGTATGCTTTTAACAAGTACATTTTTGCCCTGGAGGAAAGATGTTTCTGCTCTTTAAGACTGCTATATTCTCATCAATTCCAGAGTATACTTTCAGCAACAAAAGAGAAAAGAACTGAAATCATTAAGTGAGATAACATCAGGCAAAGCGACATACCCTCTTGTTTTATGGATACATTTTACTTTGTACCATGCAATGTTTAGTTGCAAAATTTTATTGATTTCAAATACTGACACACAAATGAATAATCCCTGATTTCTGTTATCTAACAAAGTTAGACATTATCTCTGAAAATAAAAGTGTTGGAATATTTCTGAGATTTTTCGTACTGGTTGCTTCATTGTGCTGCTCATTTCCTTCCCCCAGGACTCATAAATACCTAGTTTGTAACATTAAAAATACCTCTGTACAAACTAAGTTTATTTGATCCCATTCTGTGCTATTGTAAGCCAATTTATCATAAATGCCACTATGCAAAACTCCATCAAGTCAAGGAAAATAGAATCCTGAACTATAGTACTAACTTCTTTCCCAAAGAAATACAGATCAATCTCTCCCAAAGCACTCATATGGCCTGCAGGGGAAGCCTTCCCTCCCAGCTCTGCTGGAAAAAGCAGAATCTGATGGGGTTTTGTACAAAAACTTGCTTAAATCAGAGCTGAGGGGAGCCACCAGGGCTGGTGTATTTGATGGCTCTCATCCACCCAGTCACAGGACACAATGATTGCAGATAAGGTAAAACCTGTTTCGAAACAGAATCAACAGCTTAACAGCCTTATCTTAGTTTTCTGGTATTTCAGGTATAGGAATTCCTTCCACTTACGCACAGTCCTACGGGGCCAGTGCTCTATTTCCTTTCAATACCAGAGCCTATCCAGTAAAACGCCAACTTTCAGCTTCCTCTCCGACAAGATAAAGTGACCTTGAGAAGGTACTGTCCTTCTTTGCATTTTCTTACCCAAAAGCTAAGGATGACAATGCACTCTCTTCCTCATAAAAAAATCTCTATTAAGAGACAAGCCTTCTGGTAGTATTCATTCCCGTGTTTTCTCTTGTGACCATCCACCACAGCTGTGGTGCTGCCACAGTGAGACCAGGATGGCTGGTTGCATTTGCACACCCGTCATGCTCTGTCTGTCCCAGTAGGCAGCAACTCTTGCAAAACCCCTTATCCCAGCTCTGTGATAAAAATGCTATCCTTGCTGCTGCAGGGGATACCATCTTCCACTGGCTTGATCTCTCCTGTGTCTTGTAGACAAGAACGGACATAACATTTCATTTTGATATTTTTAAAAGTCCATTGTTTCTTGGGAATTTGAGACTAAAGCTCTCTGATCACAAGCTTGATCCAACCCAACACTTCCAAAAGTAGTGCACAAAATCCCACTTTTGTTTACCTCCACCAAAATGTCTCCCTAAATTCTGCAACTCCCTAAATTCTGCAACTGCTTGCAGGTAGAACCAAATCCACAACAGTTTTGTCTGGTGGTTTGTTTTTTTTGGTTTTTTTTTTTTGGTTTTTTTTTTTTTTCATATAAAAGAACTAAATCAACTCCATAAATACTAGTCATACTATAGACACAGCTAAGCTCTCTGCTTAGTTTCAAGGATAAAGCACAAGCTGTGTGACTCCCACACAGCCAACCTGTAAGGTGGTATCTGTAACTACTATCTCACATTAGTCACAATCTCCATTTAAGTTACTACAGAGGAGCAACTATTGGGAAATAATGGGAACATTTGCATGTTGTGTGTCATAGAAAACACAGGCCAGAGAGCAAGCAAGAGTATCTGTGCTGGTGTAAGTCAACAGACACCCTCAAAAAGGGGAACCCAGCATAAATACAATTACGCAACTGACTGGTTCTTTAGTTAAGCTCCTTTTGTTTTATTATGTTCGCAATTGAGCAGCTTTGGTGAAGTAACAGCTGTAAACAAGTTCTGGGTGGAAAGCATTGCTCACACCTTGCCTGCTGTTGTGCCTGCTGCTGGCCTGACAGCAGACTGACTGTCCAGCCATTCTTCCTGCTGTCCTGTTGCTTCTGAATAGCTGTAGAAATGTTTAATATTAATAGTCATTATTTTACAAAGAAAGACAGTCTTTTAAACATTCAGACTATAGATCTATCATGAAGCATTGTCACACTTTCCTTAGCAAGACACTATCAACACTAATTTTCCATAAATGATAAATCATACGAAACCATCATGAATGCATGCACAGAATTTCCTTGCATGGGAAAAATGCCTTTTTGCAGGGATACTTTTTCCTTTTTTCACAAAGGATCCTGCAGGAAACCACACTTCTGTGTGGAAAGTTTACCAAATTTTGTAAATTCAAAAGGGACCGTAAGCCTATCAAAGTTAAATACATCCCATTTGTACCATATACAGAAGTAACTGATCTTTCTACAGACACAGTCTCTGAAGTGTAAAAAATTCTCAGGTTTCTCTTCCCACTCTTTGCTACAAAGCAACAGTTTTTACATAAAGAAAATAGCCCTACAAATAGTAAAGGAGACACGATTGATCATGGATATGTCTGGTATTAGAACTACTACAAGTACTACAAATACTTGAGAAAAAGAACTGAATCTCGTTGGGACTAAGTAACAGCAGTGTCGCAAACTATGAATAAGTTGCATTTTTCCTCATTTACTTCCTTCTTCCACAAAACTAGGGCATTAATTAATCAAAACCTGGTATCAATCCAAGCCTCCTCAGAAAGATAAATCTTTAAACAGTAAAATATACAAGTTTGAAAAAAGCAGGAATGTTTTGCTGCAAAAGTATGTGAGCACCAATGCAACCAGACACCCTCTATGCTGCCACTCAACTCGCCACTGCCACATCAGTCATCGCTCCCTGCAGACCTATCTCAAAGCTCTTCTCTGGCTATCACTGAGGTACCACTTTCAGCTTTTTGTAAGAGATCAGCAACAGCAATGCTAGGTAAAGCCTGCCTGCAACCCACAGAAATAAAGTCTATAGTTTTTTACTAACACACTTCAAACTCAAAGTGAAAAATATGCTGGAAAAAGTTACATATTGTAGGTTTCCAGTGTTTGCAATTCAGTTCTATTCTCTTTTTTAAATCCTGGAGATTTCTATTTGTTTGATAACTGTGCAGGGAACAATCTAAAGCCAAAAAAATAATAGTTACTCTGAAAGCAGCTATTATCTTAAATCACTGAATTATCCAGTTTATTCCTCTAATGCTTGTGTTTTAGAATTGTTTAATTCCACATACACTTACTAAGCATTAGCTATGCTAATTCAGCTATTTATACATATAAAAGAACGGTTTGGGAGCATACTGTTTCTGCATAATACTGACAGTCAAAATAACAGGATCCTTCATGCATGAAAGAGTCCTCCCACCACAACAGAA
Organism: Campylorhamphus procurvoides; assembly: GCA_013396655.1. Lineage (NCBI taxonomy): Eukaryota > Metazoa > Chordata > Aves > Passeriformes > Dendrocolaptidae > Campylorhamphus > Campylorhamphus procurvoides. Next base: position 3,115,245 of record WBMV01003664.1, on the reverse strand, counting down.
TACAACAATAAGAACAAAATTGTTTTATACAATTTCAGTATTTTCCTAATCTTCCTGATCACCTTATTTTACAATTTTTATTTTACTTTAAATATTAGGTAGAAAGAATTAAAACTGAGCTAGTGTGAGCGTGTTTTTTTTGGGCTACAGCCTGGGGTATGGCCGTATAAACCAGCAGGGAGTGAGCCCAAAAGAGAGTCAAACATCACAGCTTCCATGTAGTAACTATTCATGCACACACTCTTACTCAAGACTAAATGCCAGATTGTTTAACCTACTAATCCACATTTAGTTACCTACTGTGTCAACATGCTCTTAGTTTCCGCCTTCACTTAGCCCTCTGCAACTCATGTGCAAGCCCACACTCTAACTAGGTGTGGCCATTCTTTGCAACTTGCAAAGTTGCATGGGAGAAACTTCTCATACTAGAGCGCAACATGATATGTAGCCTCTACGTGTCTGAGGTGTACCTCAAAAAATACCTTGCTGCTCAAGACATCGTGCCACTTATTCAGCAAATCGGTAAAATCATGCAAAAACCAGAAGGACCAACTCAATCAGCTTCTTGTGCAAGGGAATGTTTCCTTTGATGTATTTTATAGATACTAGAAATCTGTCTGTGGGTATTCTCATGGTTTTAAACACTTCTGAAGAGCTTCACGGGCAAACCCCAACAAATTTATGCATTTTTAGAGCCATACAAAGGACAAAAATGGTGCTGAGAGAGAGGAGTAAAAGAAGAAGACATGTCACCCAAATTCTACCTAGTGTTATGATGCATAAGGGTATCTTCTCAACACACAATAAAAAAACTATGATTAATGACTGTCACATCTGGTTATTCCTTCTCTGTCCCTGCTCAAAGGGCAGGATCTGAATGTCCAGTGGGTTTTCTGTATTTCTCTTTGCCAGTTCTGCTCTCCAAGTTGCTCTGCCTTACTACAGAAGAAGCAGGTTGGAGAAGCCTTTTAGCTGAGCATGCTGCAAGAAGGAAGTTTCCAACGACACCGCTTTCCTGATGAATCTACTTATCTGTGTGAAGCAGGGGTGTGATATAGGGTTCATAAAGATACTTTCTTAATTGGGGCATTACTCAAAATTTGAGAGCAAAGACTCGGTGCTGAGAAAGTGTGTGCAGTCTGAACCTTTTTATCTGACCTTTAATGACAAGTTTGCTGCGTCAAGTCCACCTTTGACATTTCACCAATTTCGATACTTCAGCAACTTCAAGCTGAAGTATCTTTAACTTGCAATTACTTTCTGCAACTGCAAAGAAATCACCAACCATTACCCTGCACAAGTCACTATTGTTTTCTCAACTCCCTTTTGATGACTAATATATATTCCTAGAACTGTTAGGAGCGAGAGAGAGGCCTGAATCGGCAAAAGAGAAGAAACATTACCAAAAAATGTAACTGCAGTTTTAAAAGATAACTAAGGAGAAGAAACATTACCAAAAAATGTAACTGCAGTTTTAAAAGATAACTAAGAAGAAATGAGACGTCCATTGAGTCAATATAGGTATTAACCTTGTAAATAGAGTGAGATGAAAACCCTACAGACCTTTACAGTATATGCAGATTTTTGTTGTTACAGTGCAATACTGCAGATATTTAGTCAGATGTTACCGAGTAATAACAGTTATTTATCAAAGTATGTACCACATACACTGAAAGACTTTTAACGAGATGTATACATGCAAATATTTACAGCAAGTCTACAATCAGCAACGTGCAGAGACAAACACTGTGTTTGACCTCACAGAGTGATCCCCGTGGCTCTGCATAATGCCACTGCACCAGCCTGTACTGTGCACAGCTGGGTCGGAACAGGAATGTCCCCTCTCCACACTCCTTGGAAAGTTCCTTGAATGAGGAAACAGCACTTTGACAATAAGTTCAATGCAATGAAGCCTGGAAAGAGTCCATCTAGCTTACAGCTCACTTGATTAAGCATGGGCTCAGCTAACTCACAAAGCACGTAAATACTGCTTAGTCCAACTGTGCTTATAAACCTTCAATAAAAGATTCTTTTAATTCTGCCAAATTAGTAGAAGGTGGTAAGTAAAACTATACTAACATGGTAAAGAAGTAGAATTTAAAAACAAGTATGACTATCCTGCAAATTCTAGCAGATAAGAGGCTGCAATGGTACTTTGAAGAACTACAATGAGATGGGACTTCAACTCCAGCCTATCAGAAAAAAATGCTGTTTAAGGAGATGTAATCCCCTGAAATAGGTTTATACATGGTTTATTTAACTGATCCCCACCCAGTACCTATCCATTTTAGGTAAAATACTAAGTTGGAAGTAGGACTCCTATGTCCCATTTGTCTATCTTTGCCAACATAACAGGCACTAGAAAGAAGAAAGTCCTTGTAACATCCAAATACTTAAAGCAAAGTTCCTCATGTCACATACTAATTCAAATTAAGTACTTTGGCATGAGCACCTGGGTAGGGAAGCAAGACAGCAGGAACAGCAGGATGTGCTGGGGCCCATCACTCCTTGCCAGTGAGGCAGGTGGCAAAGCCACTGCCAGCTGAGGTGCCCCCCAGAGAATGGTGACAGCCCCTGGGTGAGAGGCACCAAGGCCAAGAAGGACTCAATGTCACCCCTGGAGAAACTCTGCAGAGTCATCACCACAACCCCACCTTAATCATCACTGCCGCCAGCAACTGGTGAACCCCTGCTGTGAAGAAAAACAGAAGCAAACTCTACTAGTCTAAACAGTAAAAATAAATGTATCCAAATCAAGAGTCTGAAAGCAATCGAGTTTACAAATATGGGGATACTGGAGTTTGTTTTTGTTTTTTCCTGTTTATAAATACCATTTTCAATCCCAAATGTCACTGGAGGCAAACATTTAATCAAGATGCATGACAACTGAAGGTTTTTTCACAGGTAAATATTTCAAATTGAAAATTTCTAATCCGATCTGCATCATCTAAGATAAATTCCAGCCCATATCTAATTTGATAGCTATGCTCTTTCCGAAGAGACATGCCTTTGCCTTGGCTTCAGTTATAGAAGGCTAATTAGAAAAAGAGGGAAAAAGGAAGCCATGCCTGCTGACACAAGAGAAGCTTTTTTAAAAAGCTGATTAAGCTGCCTATCAGCACTGGTACGCCATATGTTAAAAGGGAGCGCTAGGTCTTTACTGCTGAATTCGGAACTAATTTTTAGCTTTGGCAAGAAATGAGCAATCAGAGGTATGTACAATGATACCTGTGCTCAAAAAAAAATACAATTAAAGGTAAGGAAGACAAGTTCCTATAGAAAAGCAAATCACTATAAGATATGTACCTAAAGTTCAGTTATCCCCAGAAACCTCATCTGAAATACTGTATTGTTAATACAAAGCCTTAAGCTGTTTTAAATACAGCAAGAACGAGCATGTATGGCCCAACTAAAAAAAAGAAAATCCTTCTACAGCATAATCTCGGGCTTTTTTATACTTGTTACCACTGCAAAGTTGCTAAAAGCCCTCAAGGCAAAGAGCTCTCAAGGATGAAGTTAGAAATTTTATATGGACAAAGCACTTTATATAAAGGTATTTTAGGTCTAACTGTATAAGTAGGAATCAAGTTTTAAACCAATCAAACACATTACCCTGCTAATAATACTTAAACCCACATTTTCTTTTAATTACAAATGCTGTCTTTAGCTCTTCAGCAAAATCATCAGTCTTAGTCACGAGCTTAGTCAAAATGACTTTCCAAGACGCAGGAAAAAAATTAAAGTAGAACATATGCATTGAAAAGCATAATGTATTTCTTGACCTTATTTTGCTGGATTTCTATACAAATTCCAAAAGTAAGTCCATCCTGTCATGCTCACTTTGGAACTTCAAGATATGCCTCAAGATGAAGTTCAAGACACTGCTACTTTTTTTACCGATGATCACAGAAACTCTTCTAAAAGCCATTGAAGTCAGCAGAAATGCTAGTAACATAAACCTCTACATATCAGTAACAAAACTTTAAGTCACAGCTATAAAAATTGTTGTTCTTTAGAATTTTGCTCTGAAGACAAATAGCTAAACATTAACTTTTCTTTTTTTACTGTAAAAATCCTTACAAAAAAAAAATCATACAAAGCACTTGGAATGTTAAAATTTCCAGTTTACCCTCCCCTCTTCTTTGTGGGTTACAACATCTTGAATTCTAAACCAAATACTTTGAATTCTGAAGCAGATAAAGTACAGTGCATTGCCTCCTTTAAGAAAGTGCAAAGCAAGGTCATTCCTTTCTTCCACTAAACACCCATTGAAATCTGTCCATTAAATATTTTTCCCTTTTTTTTTTAAACAAACTTTCCTGTTGATCATCACATTTTAAGGCAAAACTGTAAGGTTTTACATGTGAGATGCTGCATTCATACCAAAATTGCACGGCATGAATCAGCAAACAAAGAAGAGTTGCTCGGTGACGTCCGTCTCATTCGCAAAAACACACTCCACCACCACACACAAGAGGAACACGTCTTATCCCCGATGTGATTTGTAGGTGAGGATCATTTGGCCGGCCGGTCTTTTTAAGACCGTATACTTTTGGTTGCTGCAGTCAGAATGCTGCAAAGTAATCACCCGGTTCACACTCAGAGAGGGCGGTTTGACAGCAGCTGTTTGAAGAAACGAAACAGGCATCGAAATACTTAATTTTTACTATGACACTAGTAAAAGTAAAGGGGGCGGGGAGGGGGGGAACCCTTAGTTCTGCAGGGCAAGCGCGCGTTCCGCAGGCAGCGAGAGCCCCGCGCGGAGCGGCTGCGGGTCTGTCTCTGTCCGTGTGTCTGTCCGTCTGCCCGCGCTGATCGAGCCTTTGCTGCCGCCTGCCTGAGGCCCGCGCAACCCACGCGTCGCTGCGGGGCTCGCCGTGACTTCTTAGCAGAGAGAGCCTCCTCAGACCCAGCGCTGCTCCCAAGGGAAGGCTGGGCGCGCCAGGGCCGCCCTTCCCCGAGGGCTGCACGGGGTCCCCGGCACCAAAGGGGCCAGAGGGTCCCGCGCCTCTTCATGCCAGCAGCCCTCTGTCCAGCCAGCATCACCGGCATCCTCTCCCTGTCGTTCCCTCCGTTATCCACACACACCACTGTTTTACTTCGCTGTCCTTTCCTAACATTTTCTCGGGGTTCGGCCGCCGCGCCGCTCAATCCCGCGGCCAGGAAGGCAGGCAGACCTTGCCGGCTTCTGAGCCGGGGGGACGCGGAGCCGACCCCACCCCGCACAGGGCAGAATCCCCGCGGGCACGGACGGCTTTCCCCTTCTCCCCGGCAGGGACGGGAAGCGCGGGGCGGGCGCGGTACTTTACCCGTGCAGAAGGCGGCGAGCGCAGAGGGGTCGCAGGCTGGGGGCAGGCAGGGCAAGGCTCCCTCCATGCCTCCCTCCCTCTCTCGCTCCCCGGTGCCGCCGAGCCCCGCAGCCCGGCGGGGAGCCCCGCAGCCCGGCGGGGGCGGGACGGGGCCCCGGGGAGGGGCCGGCCCGCAGGCCGCCGACACGCGGTGGCTGCGGCTCCGTCAGGGAGCCCCGCACCCCGGAGCCTTCCCCGCAGGGCAGAGCGGAGCCCAGGGCTGCTCTCCCGCGGGGAAAGGGGCGGCTGCCCCCACACAAGGCGGGGTCCCGCACGAAGCCACAGCAAGCGGCAGCCCCTCTCCGGTCCCCCCGCACCGCGCCGCGCTCACGGCCGGTGACAGAACCGCGACAGTCACTACAAACGCCAGCAGCGATCAGTCTGCCCTGGGCTGGGCATAAAGAACCACCGCGAGCGACTAATGAAAACGTGGGGGTTTTTATACTCGATTCAGATAAACCATTGCTGTTCCTAAGAGTGTCGGTCTATTTGTCACAAACACCACATGAGCAGTTCACACGGGGAGGGGGGAGAGAGGAAGGGGGTGGTTGTTTGCTCAGTATTATATTGGAATATTTTTCACATGACATCTTGCAAGACGAAAAAGCAATGACATCACTGGCAATATACTCGTATCCATTATATGAAAACTAAGCAAAATATCATGGCTTAAAAGCAGCAGCTTTGTAAAGCTATCATTCTGTTCAGCAGAAGGGAACTCTTATTACAAACGCATTACAATCTATTTAATGTAATCATGATTTTGTCTGTCTTGCAAGACGAAGCACAGCCAGAAGAGAACTAATGAATGCAACATGTGTTCATTCTTTTGGTAGCCGTGCCTGAAGCCAATTGGCAGAATGACTACAGCGAGATAAATGTCAAAACAAAACTATTTGTGAATATGTATTGCATGTATTTTGCCTCTTCTATCATACTTGAAATAGTTTATTATTTTCAAGTTTTGCAAGCATATCAAATAACTCTGGATTAAAGTTTTGATTTCCAGACAACAGTGGGATAGTAAAAAATAATAAACGGGAAATCCATGTCTCCATTCAAAAAAATGAGGGCAGCACTTTTTTTCCACCATCACAAACAGTTGATGAGAATATTCACAGGTTCATAACAAAACATAAAATTAAGGCAGCCCACAACGGGGTTTGTGTGTTTTCACCAAAATTATCAATCTACGTAACTAGTGTATTTCTTTTCCAGCAACTCCTGACAGACTGGAGGAATCAACCGCTGCAGTGATCTAAAAAAAAAAGAAAGGCAGTCAGCTGAACACAGCTCTGCAGTACGAAGCCAACCAGACAACTACTGTGATTAATAAAAGGACTAGGAAAGTAAATGGTGGAAGAAGATAAAGGGTAAGAGGCAAGGACAAAGAGGCACACAATTAAGGAAAGGGCCCTAATGAAAACACGGGCTTCAACACACAGCTGTGGCATTGGGATTGGCCAAGAACCCATGTTTCCAGCTTGTCCCAACCACTATGTTGCATCATGTCATTAAACAATTTAAATTGCAAGATGGAATACTGAGTCTTATCTTGGGTGGGTTGGGCAGACAGAATAATTTAACACACACACACTTTGGTATCCTTTCAAATTCAACATCCCTCCCAATACAACTATGAAGCGCTGGAAGAAATTGTGGGCAAAAATACTCCATGAAGCCAAACAGACATTGTATGTGCTGGCAAGACCAGCACTGAGAACTGAGAGAGGCTTGATTCACAATTTTAAGTGAACACTACTGCTCTGAACAATAACAGATTACATACAACTCTTCTATCTCTGGCCTGTACCTGTCCTTCTGAGCAATTTCACTACCTTTAGCACTTGCCTACCTTTACACTTTGCAAGCTTAAACACCATCTCAGGCCCCTCTTCCCTGCTGTTACTTAACATGAGTGGTGGGGGATGAGGAGGTGCTTCTTTAGACATGCTCAAATGATGAAAAGATTACTTAAAATATGGCACAGACCAAAATAAAACACATACGCAACAGGAAGAAATCTCTCAAATTACTAGCAGTGCAAAGTACATTGTTACACCATGAAAAAAAATAACACTTTTCAATCTAATATAATAAAGCCTGTTAAAGATCACAAACCAAGCTCCTCACACGACACAACTAAACATTCATTCAATGTTTGTTTATCCCTAAGATAGGGGGTTTTAGGATGGTATTTTGGTAAGAACAATGAAAGTCTCAAAGACTGCAGCAGCACCAGTTGAATTCCAAACTTACAAAAAGAATAATTTTAGACACACTTCAGATTTTCATGAGTCAAAAAGATCTCCAGTGCACCTTTTCTTCAGAGGTGGGGACAAATGCCTTCTCCAGCTTTTGAAGAAAGTCATAGGAAGGCATGAACTCTTTGGAGTCATCACTTCCATGTGAAGAGGAGAAAGAAGCAGGTCCCCTGACCCATACTCCCAAAGCTGCCTTCCAGTCACCCAGAGCTAGTTAAGGAAACCAGGGGTGCCTACTCCAAAGCCATCATGTTCCCAGTTGTACAGACTGCAGAACAGACAACTTGTCCCCAGGACATCTTTAGTACTTAAAAAACAAAGAGGAGGGTTATTTATTGAGCTTCCTTGGCAAGTGATACTGCTCCTAAGAAAATACCTGCCATTACATGAAATTTGGAAACTGGTTTTCACAAAATTAGGGTTTCTTAATTTCCTTCAGATTTAGATTTCAGATTCAAGAGCTGATGAACAAGGCAATCAGAGTTATCTTCCATCCAAAAGATTATTGGAGACTCTCTCTACGTACCTTTTCTTCAGAAAACCTGTAACTGTACCTAAACACTAGAAAGTGTGACTGTACTGAGACTAGTCTAATGACTGTCTTTTTGTTGAACTGCAAGAGGGCAGCATCAGTTAATTTTGTTTCCTCATATGTAAAAAAATCAATCATGTTTCCACTGGCAAACAACACTTCAATTATTTCAATTACCCTCACAGCCAAACAGTATCACCTTTCAGCAGCTGCATCCATTAGCAAAAGGGCAAATAATTTCTTTAATTTAAACGACCCAAATCCTAAAGACCCAATGCCTTTCATTACCATTTTTTTTAGGAGGAAAAAAAAAAATCTTTCAGCCCATTTTTAAAACCATGACTTATTTGCTATCATGTAGGTAATGGAACAGACGTTTCATCGGATAAGGCAAAGTAATTAAGCACAGTTCCAAAAGACACACTTGGGTTAAGGATGCCCATTGCATCAGGTCTGTTTCCAGGAGGACTTGCAAGGTGTACAGAGGCTAGTGAGCTATGAAGGACAAGGACAGTCTTGCAGGATTCAGAGCTCCCATTAACACCTGCAGGATATCGCAGCTTCTGCTCACTCCTCCTCACGCTCTAGGTGCTGGCACTGTAATAAGCCCTAGGAAAGTCCTATTCTCTGAAGTATTAATACCAAGAGTGACAGAAGGCAGGACCTTTGACTATGATTAAGGTCACATACAGTTGGCATACAGCAGCACTACTGCTAAAATAAGCATCCCTGCCCTTCTATTGCATCCTTCCCATTCTCAACCTGCTCCTGCCAACACAGGTCATGGGGCTGCACAAGGAAGCACACTGGGAGACTGAACAAGATGAAACCTAACTCATCAACATCAAAACAGGAAAACTTACCAGGCCAATCATATGGTGTACACCACAATGAACCATGCTGAAGAAGCAGGGAGGAGACACCACCCTCTGGAAAGAGGTGCTAGTTGGAATGGTGCCTGTGAACAGCAGGTCTGTCTGTGGATGAGTTAAAGTGATTTTGAAACAGCTATGGTTGTAAATCACATTTTATTGCCAGAAAACTGAGTGAAATAAGAACTGATACAGAAGAGAGTGAAGTCCCAAGTCAGCAGTGCCAGGGCAGGATGTGGCAGAGAGCACTCAGTGGTGCCAGAGGCCCTTTCTCTTATCACCCTGCTCCTAGGCGAAACTGAATTCCTTCAGCCTATGGCATTCTTCTCAAAAGGAGTTAGCATGTAGAAAATATGAGAAATAACATGTGAACACTGGCCCTTAAAAGCTGTCCTCAGACTGTCCTCCACAACTAAACCATACCCAAGTTATACTAAACCATACTAAACTTAGCTCAACCAGCCTCAGAAAGGGATCTGAATGGGGAAATTTATTTTTTTTGTTTTCCAAACACACATTGAACTTGAAAAAGAAAACCTACAAACAATACAAAGCCCTCCAAATGCAGATGCATATTTTAAGAACAACCACATGAATGCCTATTTTTGTCAGGTGGGTTTTCTGCTGAAGCAGCTGCACCAACACAACGGAGGTGGCAGCAGGCTGATGTGGAGAGTAGGAAGGGTGGCAATGTGTAAGGCTGGTATTTCACTGAGCATAACATCAAACCACAGCTGTAGCATGCTTTCCGCTGCCTGCTGGAGCACTTGCACAGCACACTGCTTGCAGCTGCCTTCCTGCCTACCCAGCAAACAAGACAAAAATGCATTAAATCTAAAACACAGCCACAAAAGGGTTTCTCCTGCAAATTTTATGCTGGGCAGATGTTCCAGATCACAGTCCAGACCACGTAACCTAGATGGTGGCCCATGAAAAAGTGCAACCCTGTTTATGGGAAAGGGAAGAATCTCAATGGTGGCATCCTTGTTGGAATACATAGTCTGTATTTTTATGGAGATAATCACAGTTTTGATTCTGATTAAGAACCTACACAGCTTCAAACACACAAGTTTTGCATAAGTTGTACTTTTAAAACTACAGGTAAATCATAACAGATTGTTAAATATGAAGCATTTCCATCTTCTGAAAGCGCTCAGCAGAAGTTTGATTATTAATAGTAACAACTAACTGCGTCATACCAACACTATGGTTGTGGACTAGCTATGGTGAAGTGACTGCTGTCTAATGATTTAGCTCATACTAAGAGAAAAAAAAATACTGCTTTTGCCATGCAAAAGTGGGGAAACACCAGCAGGGATGACTAAAAAACTGTTTTCTAACAAAGCACTTTCAAAATAAAGTATCTACTTCTAGAAATACGACACTGCTAGAGAGTTGTGTATTCCTTCAAAAAATGATTAAATGTCATTCTTGCATGTCAACACATCTCCAAACATTGGCTGTTTCCATTAACATATTGCTGCAACAGTGACTATTATTACTACTTTTAAAAGTAGACAAAAATAAACCATGAGTAAAAACCCCAACAGAATTTGAAAGAATGCACTATTTGCGATAGAGAACAAAGATTCTTGTTTACTATCCACTTTAAGATGCTGAGGAAGTAGAAAAGCCTTCATGAAAACACCACCACTGAAAAGTGCAATCCTTCACACAAAACTAATGCTTATTAAGGATGTCCAGCACAAGACCTATGGATACACAGAGGGCTTGCAGCTTGCACAGTGGGTGACCAGCTCAGCAGTTCACTGGGATGACGTGTGATCACGCTGTGATCTCAGAGGGTGGCTCAAATGTACAGTAAAGCATGCAAATGAAGAACAAACCACACAGATGCTTGTCTGGGTTAATCTAGATGGCTAAGAACATCTTTTGGCTTCCAGATTTCTGCATATGCCAGCATAACACAAGTCTTCCACCAAAGGGATAGGGTGAATATCTCCCATTTGTGACCTAGCAGCATAAACATAGTATCTCCAATTTAAATATTACCTAGTACACGCAAGTGATGTAGGTGTCCGACCTTAAACTGTTACACCACTTCAGAGTTTGACCTTATCAAAAGATCATTTACAGTCACACAGTTTTGACATATTATATATAACAGCTGTACAGTCCATAAATTAATTACCCTTCTGATAGCACAGACTACTAAACGAAGTGATTTAAAGGGAATCTCTAGAGTTTTATACACATGTCATTCCTTTAAATTTCATTGACAACGATTTTTTTTTACTCTCAGGATAATGGATCACAATAATAAACATCATGGTTTATTTACATAGTATTGAACTACTGTGAAATCCTCATGCAAGGCTTAGGATCTATGTTGTTGGAGAAACATACAAGATACACAATTGTGGGGGTTTTTTTTTAAAAGACACACAGAAATTCCTGTTTACTTCCCTTGTTTTTCAGTAATATACTCAGTATTTTAAAAATTGGTGAATATAAAATGGGAAGAACAAGCCATACTATTTCCACAAAGTGTTTGATACAAAATTGTCATTCGAACAGATCAGTTTGGTTCACACACAGCAGTAAAAAGAGACCTTTCAACTAAGTCAACAAATTAAATCTGCCAGACTGTAAGTCATATTTACTTGAAACTATTGATTCCCCATTTATTCCTTCAGGAAGAATAGTAATATTACAAAAAAAAAAAAAAAAAAAAAACACACCTTTGCCAGCCTCTCTGGAGAATAACCAAAAGACTGCAAGAGACAAGCAACCCGCCATCATAGCTGGTAGCCCTTTCACAAGAGTTGAGACCAAGGTCAACTTTTGATTACTGTGTTCAACTTTTGATTACTGAAATGTGTGTTGATATCGTCAGAAAAAAACCCCAAAACATTCTATAGGTGGGGAATAATAATTTCTTCCCCTGGATCATCAATCCTGTTATGACAGCCAAAGGTCAAAGTAAAGAACAAAACTGTGGTGTGCAGTAGTGGAGTCTAATTGAACTGACAGACTAAACAGCCATGGTGCAGACAAGGACACACCCTGCTACAGGGGGAAACCACCACACAAGAAAAATGGAGGTGGTCTTTGGCGGCTTTAAGAAATGCAGTTGTATTTTCTGACAATTCAGCTTACCAAAGATTCAGAGACTGACTAAAGGTCAGAAGTGGCAGGAATTTGATTGTATCATATTACCTAATAGGCATTTCCACCAGCCCTGAGATGTGGAGATGGTTATGGCAGTATGTGATCAAGCTCATTATGTCCTCACATCAACACAAGAAACTTCTGTACTCCACATCTGCCTAGTTACCTTCACATAATAAGAGCTGGAAAACAAAACATACTGAAGTCACAACTTTTGAAGGAATTTAATCAAGCCTCAATTGAAGAGTTTACCCATCTCTACCTTGAGAAGGATAAAGTCCATAAGGTAAGTGAATAAAGTACATGGGGTAATGGGACTACAACTAAAAGTAACTTCTGGGCTAGCAAACAAGACAACAGTATCGACTTCTCTAAGCTCCCGATGGCTTAGGATAAGGAATAATCTCAATATATTTGCATATAAAGTAAACAAAAATAATAAAAACTATTTTTGTCAAGGCCCTTCCTTTTTTTTTTTTTTTTTGAAATAGAGACTATGGTAGCATTTCTGTTTTTCTTAATAAGCATGGGTAAGAAGTTAGTAGGCTTAGTAAACTCCGTGTAACTAGCAGCTTACATGCAAGGATACACAACGAATCACAGAATGGCTTGGGTTGGAAGGGACTTTAAATTCATCTAGTTTTAACCTCCCTGCCAGGGACAGGGAACCTTCCACTACACCAGGTGGCTTGGAGCTCCATCCAACCGGGCTTGAACACTTCCAGGGATGGGGCAGCCACAAATTCTCTAGGCAATCTGTTCCAGTGCCTCACCACCCTCACAGAATTTTTTCTTACTATCTAATCTAAACCTACTCTCAGTTTAACCCATTCCCCCCTGTCCTATCACTACATGTTGTTGTAAGAGATCCCTCTCCATCTTTCCTGTAGGCTCCCTTCAGGTATTGGAAGGTTGCAATAAGGACACTCCAAAGCCTTCTCTTCTCCCAGAGAAGAACAAACCCAAATCACTTAGCCTTTCTGAATAGAGGAGTAACAAACACAATTCAACCACAGGAATTTTGGGTAGAAACTTGACAAACACTTTTACACATAGCAAGTTTGGGGGATTTTTGTGTGTATTTCTTTTTTAATGCTAAGTTCTAACCTATAGACAACCTGAACATATAACTCCCATTTGAAATATGTGTTACCCATGAAATGGCCTGTAAGCACTTTTTCTCATATCAGCTTGTACCATCTTTTAAGCACTCCACAAAGCCAAGTGGAGAATTATAGAATTGTTAAATGCACATGGCTACACAGGATTTAAATTATGGACATAATAAAGCATTGTTACATTTACAGTCTATGATGTTCTTTAGTATTCCAAATTTTTAAAGTAAGTGATATTTGATCTCAGGACATAAAAGATGTCTTGAGACATAAAAGATGTTAAAATCTTAATAAAGTGATCTAAATTAGTTAACAGAAACTTTTTATTTTTTTAATCATGCATACCATAAGTTATATCTGCCATTGAAATATTCAGTTCAGTATAAAAGTTCCCTAGAAAAACCACATTCCTCCTTTTTTTTATTCTCAAGCCAAAAGAATTTATCACATGTTTATTAAGTTTTAGTCAAGACAAAGCTTCAGAAGACAAATGGTAACAGTGACTTATTTATCTGTGATCATGATCACAGGTCCATGATCACCACAGGAGCTTACAGGACACTGAGCATGCTACAATTTCAGTTTAAGTTATATTTAGTAGAAATGTTTCGCCTGCTATCTCTATAAACAGGAAGACTCAGCTATTTCCTTCAACCAAGTGCTAGTGACTTACTATCTTAACAGAGCTCGCAGCAAAATCTACTTCGAAGTAACAAACCTTCAATGCTGGATATTTTATTATATTTCTTCATGGGCTGTATTTACAGCATGAATATGTGGTTTGCTTGGTTTTATTTTCAACATAAATGAAGGCTTCTACAGGAAAGGATGCACTACCAAATTATATTGCAGGACGTGAGAACAAAAGGAATGGTATTAGGTAGCAAGAGAAGACTGGCTTAAATACCAAGAAAATTCTAGCCCATGTTACTAAAGTTTTCATCAAATGGCATCATTTGAGGATGCATCCCATTTGCAATGTAAGAGATTTGAAGCAACCCTAAGAGTGTTCATCCCCATCAAGAATACACTTTTCCACTATTCTGTAAAATTACTCAATATTCTCCCATGCCTAATGAAAATAAAGTGGAAAATTATATTATAGCAATCAGGACTTAATGAATTGTTGTAAGGCAGCTTTCCTACACTTAAATAGCTGGAATATTAGCATTTTAACACAGACACATTTGTATTGCAAAAGTAACCCTCAAAACTAACTTGTAGAAGCATCTATCACTCTGAAAAGTGGATCAAAAGGAGGCAGCTCCACCCAGCTCCTTTAAAAGGAGGTCAAGAGAGAGCAGTTGTGGATTGCAAACAACTGTACTTCATATCTTTCAAGATTTTCATAACAGAGGATTTATACCTTAGTATTTTTCTTTGCTAGTCTCTTGACAGAATTTAAATCACTCATTTTGTTTCACCACAGGAGAATTATTTGATTTAATGAGTAACTCATTTGGTGGGTAATCAAGCAACTGATTTTATCTGCTTCACTGTGATCAAGAGGTCAGCACTACCTTCCATTAAAGCAAATTACAGGCTTTCAAGCATACCTGCAAATTAGAGGAAATCAGTTTGTTATTGCAGCATCCTCAAAATCCATGGAGAATATCTGCACTGGAGGGACTTGGGGAAAAGTGGAAAGAAGAGGATTAAATTATACAGTTTGGAGATGCATCTTGCTGTTTTCACTGATGAAATCACATCTATGGCATTAAAACTGACATGAGAGAACATGGCTTATTCGCATTGTCTCCTTCCTTTTCTCATTTACAAATCAGTTGCTATTCTTAGGCAGGATATACATTGGAAGGAACACACTAACAAACAGTAAAATGAATTTGTAATGCAATCTTAATGATCCATCCCAAGAGCCATACAAAATGGTCTGGAGGTAGGCTGCATCTGAGACCACATGGCAAGGGCATCACATGTAAACATCAACAGAGGATGGGCATTTGGGCTACATCTTTTTTTAAATAAAAATTGCATTAGTCTATAGTGGCAAGAATTTTTAATGTGTAATAGCTGTTTCTTTCAGTGAAGTCCTCCAGTCTGCAAGAACACATTACCAAAGGCAATACTTTGGGCTATCCCTACCACAGGCACACATTACATGGTGTGGAGCACCTTGATGCAGGTGGGGAGAGAGTCGTGGCTTTTCAGTATAGATCCACTCTCCTACAGACAGGATGGAGTCAGGCAATGGCTGTGGGAATGAAGCTGACCATTCCTGAAAACATGCCAGAAAATGCTTGCAGATAACTGCTTTCAAGGTACCACTCCTCAGTAAAAGGATTAGAGTGCAAACAGCGCATACTTGGCACAACTCTCTCGAGTCAGGAGTTTAGTTTAGATCATTAGCAAATTAGCAGTTTAAACTAGATTCACTGTTAGAAGATTTGATTTGGTAAGGAAGTTTTAGATCCTGCTCACAATTTAGCAGGGAGGAGCCTGCACAGAGGCTGCAGCACTGCGCAGAAGGGGACCACAGCTCTCAACACAGACCACCTCCTAAACGAGGTGATGAACAGACTGAAAATCAGGGAGAAACTCCACTGACTGAAAAGGGAGTCAGAATTCACCCTCTTACACCCTAGTCTCTGATACAATTCAACATAACATGGGAATTCCAAAAAGTTATTAAAACAAGGTAACCTCATAGATACAAAAGCCTTTTGAAAAACAACAATTTACAACATTTTAATAAAACTGTGATAGCATTTGAACAACTTGGGCTATGTTAAACATTAGCTGTTTATACTGTTATTGCTTCTTATATCGCATCATGTTGCTGATGACTATCAGAGGTACCTTTGTAAAAAGAATGGCTATTAATATTGTTATTCCATCAGTTAAAAAAATTGCTTTTGCAAATTATTCAATTACTTTGATTTCCCATACTTGTTTTCCTAGGGGAAAAAAGCTTAATAAAGTCATAAAGATGAAAAAAAACCCAATAGACTTAATAAAATAACAAAAGAAAAAACCTGCTTTAGAGTACAGTGCAGGAGGCTGTAAAACTGCAAACTGGTCCATTATTAAAATCAAAAACACTAGTTACTACCAGATATTTTCTTCATAGTCAAATTACACTTACTTGTCATTTATGTTCTAGTTTTACCATAAACAGAAAAAAATAAGAGGGTATCACTGTAGTCTGAAAATTAAATATCTTTGTAGGTAATACCAGAAAGTCATCTTTTCCCCCTATGGGTTGCTGCCCTAGTACTATTGTAGATACTATCCCTCATGCTATGGAACAATATAAACTAACTTCCTAAGCGAGGCATTCCACTTTTAAATTTTATTTTCTTCGAATGTTCCATTGCCTTTGGTTTCTTTATGATCTAAGTACAGGTAAGCCAGTGCAGCATCCTACAAAGAGCATTAACTGATTCAAAGCCTTCTGCTAGCTTCAGAAAATATGGAAGCGATACAGGAGAATCAGTGTTTCAAGTGCACCTGAATCAAACACAGCCAACATAAAACACTGATGTGCCTGGTACTCTGGATTTGCTTTTGAAATTACCTGATGTTAACAGAGAGTGGGTAGGGGAGGAATATCAACCTTCTACTGAGGGGGGGTGGTGGGAGTTTATTCTACAATTACAAAAATATTTTTCAGTATATGGGGTAGCTGGAGGAGAGTGAAGCCTCCCATAGGTGAGTAAGGTTGTCTGCTGGGCATAGCCACTAGATAGCAGGATATGTTCAGGGAGATAGTTTGAACAGGACAGCTAGACACAGTGTCAGTTTAAATTAACTATCTTTGTTTAAAATAAGTTACATGAAAAGTATTTGCCACATCCGTGTTTTTATAATTTATGAAGCAGGGCTTAAATGCAAGGCCAACCTCAGAAACTGACTTGTAGGGAGAAGGGCAATGCTTTTTTGATCTTGTGTCAGTTAATTCAGGATTATATTTCCCCCCCTAAATGCTGCAGCTCAGACATATCTAATTTTCACACTTTTTTCTTTTGCAATTTTGAGGCTGCTAAACTGCCAGTTTTATTAAACAAATACAGAAATTCTCTTCCTTATACCTCACAGCTTCCCAAAGAGCGACTTTAAGGAAAACCAAACTCTTCAAACATCCACAGTGAAGTCATACTCATTAGCAATAGAGCTGATGATATTTAAAAAAAAAAACCAAAAAACAAAAACCAAACCTGGAGCTGTACAAGGCCTCCTCTACCAGAAGGATTGCAGAGTTCAGTCCCTGGATACGCAGCTCTTGGTAATTCTCACTTCACTTTGGTTTACTTGAGCATTCACAACAAAAATAAACAAAGCCTCATTTTTATGGACCGTATCGATTGTTCCAATGCATGCTGATCGTATCTTCTACAAACAAAGGTAGGATCTAATTGCACTGGAGCATTAAGCAGAAAGCTTTTAAAACTCTTTTCTGTTTAACTTGTCTGAATTGCATGTCTGTATCAGAAAGGACTGAAGCATGTGCCATTCTGAAAATTCTGCAATTATATATATGGGCAGGTGCGTTTCTGAAGTCATTTCAAAACACGTAACTGTTAAGGAAGAACTGTGAGTTTGCCTTTCTAACCTTCCCACAAATAAACACAATTTTATGTTCGTGAAATGAATAATCACATTCCCTGCTCTAGGCATTGCTGACATTGCTGGATTATTCCCAGCAGAGTTATTGGGACGGAGAAATAATAGCAAAGCCATCTGAATTATCAGGGCAAAATTCCTGAAGTTCCAGTTTAAGCCAGAAAAAACTGTGTAGTTTTTGCTTCTATTCATTCTTCTAGATGTAAGCTGAAATTTTGTGCCATTAGCTTTATAATTCCTTTGTAGATCATGAAAAAAACCCCAGTAAAGCATATCAATGAAAACGAACTCAGAGTTTTTCATATTAAGAGTCAAATTTCCAATCCACTGGAAAACCTAGCAAAGAAGTACTTTATAAGCCATGCCAGACAATTCAGAAGTACACAATAGTACTCCAGACACACAAGTAAAAACCAAATCACAAACCACATAAACACGGATCACCCTGCCAACAGTCCTAGTGATAAGATGGATTTCTTTCTTTCAGCCACTATTTTGTTTCCCAGACTTTGCACTGAACAAGGCCCTTCCCAAGGTGAATCCTTGGCTGCAATGCTTTTCCAGTCAAAACCAGACAAAGGTTTCTTCCAGCCCTGTGACAGACATGACATACACCAGCCCCACAGCCTCTCCACATCAAGGAGAGATTCAAATCCCCTGGGAGCACCATAGAAGAAGCAGCCACACTCCCAGCAGCACTGCACACAGGGTTTGTTTCCAAATTCCTCCGGGGACTGCCTTTAAATAATGACACTAGAACTGTTTGCTTCTCTTTGTTAACATGCAAAAAAGTACTAACTCCACAGGTTTGGGAATAGAGAAGGTGTAAAACTGGCATGTTTGACACTAAGGACCAAGCAGGAAATAAAATTTAGGGGATACTGGCAAAGGGGGAGAACAGATGGTCAGCAAAATATCTTTATTTCCTTTAAATATTCCCTTTTATTCTGTTTTGGCTTTTCTTGCCTATTTAAAACACGAATTGCTGACAGCAGGAACTGTTTGGAGGCTCTTATTATGCTAAAAGAGATGTTTAGATGTATTATGAAAGGATATTTTTTATTTTTCAATCTAATACATTTCTCTTAGCATTTTTGCCTAGAAACAAATAACTTTAGTCCAGGATTTTTCACAACATACACAACTGCAGTTCTGCCTGCACATCAGAAGGACAGGAGAAAAAAAAACTACTTAAAATTTACATTGAACTTCATTCTCCAAAAGGGTCTTGATAAAAAACTACCCCTGGAATAGCAAAGATTGAAAAAAAAATATTTCAAATCCTTACTTCTTGTTTTTCTCTCTTCTTCATAGCCTAAAAACAGAGAGTTGACAGATCTGACAACACTTCTTTTGTCAAGTGGCAAATAATACATTCAACAAGATCTGTATTTCCCAAATAAAGACTAAAGGCTCCCTTTCTTGACAAAACAGGACCTGGCTGCAGCACTCCCTAGATCTCAATATGAAGTCATCTTTAAAATAACATACTTATAGGAGCAAACAAGATCCCACTCACAAAGAGGACAAAAAAGTGGCCTTCAAAATGTATATGTATGTATGCAAGCATGCATCTGTGATCTACATAGCCAGGTATGGACCTGGCCTCTCAGAGCAGCTCCCTTAGGGAGGACAAAGGACAAACCTAGCACCAAGGTAGAGGGTGCTTACTGTAAAACGCAACTGAGTTACAACTGATGCTGCACCTCTTCAGTGACCATAAAGAAAAGGAAAGGAACTCCTGCATTAACCGAGAAGACAAAAATGACATTTACTGAGTTGGTTTGGGATTCAAAAGTTTTGGGATCCTTTTCCCGGCCTGAGTAACTAGACAAGAAGAGATTACACTAAAATATCTGTAGATCTCTAGAAAGAGTAACAGAGACCTTGTATCACCATGCCACTTCTGAATCACTCAGCATCCTTACCTGTATTCAATGTCATTAACATTAATGACACACTCACCTGTTAAGAGAGCAGCAGCAACAATATGCCTGGGACTACTTGAATACAAATGTCTACAGACAGTATTAGGAAGAAGTCTCAACAGTTGACAATACTGAACATTTTTCACATAAAAAATAAACTGAACAATGTTATTACACACACTGCAAAGATAAATCGTAGAGCATAAAAAGAAGTTGTCAAGCAGGATGTGTCCTACTTCCTCTTCCTTCTCATTGAAAACTAAACAACATAAATCACAACTAGTTATTTCAAATGTAATCAAACCCTGCCAGGCATCACACTGCTAATGCTTTCCCTCTGCCCATCTCTCCTCACCATTAATTCAGAAGAAAAAAAAAAAAGAAATAAAAAAAAAATCCCCCACCCTCTGCACACTCTAGCCTACAGACCCACAACCAGCAGACCGGATGATGCCTTTCTCTTCTGGAGCTTAAGTAAAGCTAAACAAAAAAAAACAAACCAAAACAAAACCAAAAGAACCAAACAAACAAACAAAATCAAACCAAACCAAACAAAACCCCCCAAAAATTAGGAAAAAACACTTGTATATACAGTACATGTACCTTCAAGTAGATGCATTACTGTGCACATGGACTTAGAAAACAACCTGAGTCAAGATGTGATCATACCTCTTCTATGAGTCTTTCTGTTCCTAAACCTTCTCCTACTCTAAATTTGCAATTAAAGGTAAAGGGATCACATCTGGAATATGAATCATACAACTTACTTTTAGACAGCCATTTCTCATATGGCAGTTAAAAACCGGCCAGAATTTCCCCTATAAACATGTTTCCAGCAATTTCAGCTCTCCCACACAGTCTTTGGTCCTAAAGTAACAGTCTCCTGCAGAAACTGTTGTTTTGTATAAACACGCACACACAAATAATTTGGCCACACATTTCTCTTGGATGATGCATTGTTTTCCACATGCTAGCACTGCCGTGTCCTACCACAGTTGACAATCAAGAGATTCAAAAGAAAAAGCATTAGGCTCACAAAAGACAATTCTTTGCCACATTATACAATACAAGAAATAAGTTAAGAGAAAAAAACCTTTGAGATGTAGCCAATAAGGACAAAAGTGCCAGGTAGGATAGTCAGTGTGGGAGGAGAATAAAAGAAAAGAAGAAAAATCCTAACCACACCATCTTAGTCAGTGGATTCATCCGTCCATCAAAACGGAGCAGTGCAGAAAGACAGAGCAATTGACCTTATCAGTGAGTCTGCTATATTTTCGCCAAGGAGGATGAGGCTGACCTGCAGAACACAGAGTCAGCTGCTCTGCAGCACTCTGGCCGTGCCTATCCTCTGCACACCAACAGCAACTCCCACACAGGCACCAAAGGCTGCAAGACATTCAAGCTGGACAACAGAAAATAATAATGCAGGAATGAGGATACACATATACCAATGAAGTGGTTAAGAAATGGTTGAAACATAACAGACTTCTGACAATTATCATTTCGGAGAGCAACTGGGATCCTAGAGAGATTTACTCCTGAACACAGGCTGCGTTCCACAGACGACCTCTCATAAAATGTCAGTGGAAAGCGTGAATTCCTGAGAAACTAACATCTCATTTAGAAAAACAAAACAAAAACAAAACAAACAAACAAAAAAAAAACCAAAGAAGAAAGTTAGTAATGGCATAGATGTAACAGCTGAAGTATTCCTTTGGTCAATGATCATCATCAGTCACAGGTCAACAGGGGTGCTGTGTAGGAGACAATTCATGCTGTTGGACAGGAGAGATGACCAGTATCTCAAGCAATCATGAGCCAATCCTGTCCATTTCTGATCATTTCCCAGGGACACGGTCAAACAGTCTAGAATCTAAGAAGGGCAAAGGATACTTGGTTTCTTTTCCAAGCTAAAGAACAAATTTGTCCAGGAATCCAGACCACCTGGATGAATAAAAACCTGACCTGTAATGCTAAAAATAAGCAGGAAACCTTTTTTCTCCACAAGTGGAAAGAAAAGCATGTTTCAGAGGTTACAGGGCACCAACAGAAGAGTAAAACCAACTGGGAGCCTGCGTGAGCTGAAGCATGCAAAAGAAATACTGGGGCATCACCGTCACTATGCACTGCAGCTTCAAAAGGCAGAAAGATAGCTACCTACAAAGAGGTTTAAGAGGATGTTTAGGAAAAAATGAGCCGGAACAAACAACCAAAGACAATTTTTCATCTTCTGTTTAAATAAAGACAACCAAATGACGCATTGAAATTGAGGATAGGGTAATGGTTATTACTACATACAGTGTGGAAGCAAAACTGGACCATTTACAACAAAGAAATAAGGCAATCTGGATAACCTCCATTCCACAAAACTTAAATAATTGGCACTCACAACAGTGATGTGCCAAAAACCAGTGCAAGAGGGACAGGGAAAGGACGTAGTTTATGAGAGAAGGAAGAGCAACCTTGGTGCTGCAAGCACAAAAGCACGACTTTGATTAACAAAAGATCTGAACACAAGAAAACAAAGAAATGTAATGGAACAGTGAAACATTGAGCACAAGGCAGATTTTACTTTACCTGGATAATTTATTCCTCAAGAAAGGATAACACAGTGAACTTAATCCAGAATTAAAGCAAGAACCAATTTGATATGGCCATGGAATAATATTTAAGCTATCAACATATAAAGATGAACAAAGCACTGGCTTAAAGACAGGCAAAGAAAGATAAGATACCCAGACAAGTACTGTGTTCCTCAGGATCTGTGACACTGGGGCTATAAGTAAGCTACATAGTGACCATAGGAAAAAAGCAGATACATGGTAGCAGCTTCTGGGAAACCAGAGAACTCACTGTTCCTGAAAGCATCTCTCAGCAGCTGGATAGTCTTTTGGGCTAGCTGGAGCAACACAAACAAAATGAAATTTAAACATATAAAGTCAAAGGCAATTATGAATAAGAACTTCTCCTACGATGTGAGACCCAGGAGGAGAAGGAAGCTCCCAGAGCATCAAAAGAGCACTGTTAGTCCTTTTGACTGCTGCTTGACACTGATGTTTTGCAGCACTTACACACACACACACCCCCACCAAAAAGGCATTTTTAGTAGAAAACTCAATAAATCAATTATACAAAGTGTTTGAAAATCACTATTTGTCGTTGTATATATATAGTTGTGGCTACCAAGTCAAAAGCAAACCAAAACTACATACCTTTCCCAAAACCAATTTAACTGAAACAGGTGCAGTGAAGATAACTCAGAAGACAGAGAGTAGAAAAAAGTCTGTTTTATAAGGGAAGCTAAAGCACTTGAGATCCTCTAGCCTAGCAACAGAGTGCTGGAAGCAACACAGCTCTGTAGGTATGTCTTGTGCAAGGCAGGGTAGATCTGATCGGAAAAGGAAGAGGGGAAAAGCAGAGGCTGGTGGAAGGGCTCCCACTGCCCCAAGGCATTACTCCATCTGAAAAGACGACAGACAAGCTGTACTTCAACATGAAAACAAACTTCAGCAGAGCCTGCACAGCACCTCATTTATATTTTTACTACTGTTTGAGTCAATCTTTCCTGGGTGAGAATTCTGTAGCTTAGATGTGGTCTGCTCCCCCACTCAGCTAGACATTTACATGTAGTACATTCCCATCTATAACAGAGATGTAGAAAAAATGTCTCTGATATTTTCTGCTGCCTCCCTAGGGCACACTGTGGTTTATTCACTCTTTCAGTCATTTTATTAAGGCTTTAAATTTGTTAGAACACACAGGGAGAGGGTGCAACAGGCCCATGTAGATTTAAACTTTTCTTTTTTACACAACTGTTCGGGGAAATTGTCCCCTTCACCCTCCATTCCCAAGTCAGCTGCACTTTAATAGTCCATTACAAGAAGAGAAACAAATCTCAATATTTACTTTTTGTTGAACTATCAGATAAACGCTGGGTCTATTTCTGTTCTATTCACATTCTCCCACAATTTCCATTACAAGGTATGCACTAAGCACTTTAACAAGAAGTTCCCCACTGTTAAAGATCTCAGTGCTAAAAGAAAACGGAAATGTTTATTTAGGTTTTAGTTTCAAACTAAAATAAGTTTTCAAAATTAAACTGAAATTCCCTCCAGCTTACCCACTGCAACACAGGAGCTCACCAACACAAATTCTAACGTCGGAAGGTGAATTTGAATCCCATTTTACTGGCAACACCTTTGGTTTGTTTAACTGTACTAGGCTATCAACAAAAAGTACACTTCTTTTGGATTCATTTGTTTAGAAATGCTTCATGATAACTTTTTTCCTCTTCCCAAGTTTGCATGGCATCTAACAAACAGGACTGTCTGCACTGGGTGTAATATGCAAAATACAGTAGCATTTAAAATTTATTTTCCATCATTAAATTGTTAGGATATGCATACCCGCTGTTACTCGTTTTAATATTCTGGGTAAGGGAGTCATTAAAACCCAAAAAGAATATCTGTATGACACTTCAAAAGATATCATATGCATGCCCAAAAATACTTTGTTTTCAAGAAATTTACATATTACTTTTTATGTATTATACTTCTAGTCTTACCCTCCACTTGAAAGCATGACAGTATTCTGCCAAACTAGACATCTTTCCCCCACCACCCCTTTCTGCAGACATTCTTTGCCTTTTTTTTTTTAAACACAAGCTTGCCATACCCTATCATGCTTTGGAGTAGTTACCTTTGAAAAAAATTCCTCTCTAACTTGCAAATACGCCCTATTTAAAAAGCATCGGCCTACTCTCAAATCTAAAGCTGTAAGATGAACTATCAAGGAGGAAAGTGCACTTGACTCAAAGAACTGACAATGATTTGTATCCCTGCTCAATAGTGAGTCAATAAAAAAAGAAAATAAAAAGGCAACTGAAAGGGCAAAAGTTATATTAAGCCTACTT
Organism: Campylorhamphus procurvoides; assembly: GCA_013396655.1. Taxonomy (NCBI): domain Eukaryota; kingdom Metazoa; phylum Chordata; class Aves; order Passeriformes; family Dendrocolaptidae; genus Campylorhamphus; species Campylorhamphus procurvoides. The sequence goes on along the minus strand of WBMV01003664.1, from coordinate 3,090,561 downwards.
CAGCTTTTTTTTTTTATTTTCTTATTCTTTCTTATGCATGAATGATGAGGTCAAAACCTCACTGAGAAGGTCTGGAAAGACAGGTATGTAGGAGAAGAGAGCATGTGCATGCATGTAAGAACCTGAAACTACGGTCCTAGAATTAGCATCGTCTTATATTTCAGTTAATGTTCAAGTGCTGCTGTTTGCAGAACATCTACCTGTATGCCACGTTTCTACAGTTCAAAACCTGATAAAGTAAACAAGGACACAATCAAAAGCAGTTGTGTAGGGCAAACAGCTTTAAAAAAAAAGTCAAGACTTTTTGATTGCAGAGGAATTAAGTTTTCCTTTTTTCCATCCTTTTTAGTAGAAGCTCTAGAAATGTTAGGTTGGTGGGTTTTTTACTTACAGAGCAGCGGTGGCTACTTAGTTTTTTTTTAATTAAAGAAAAGCATGAAGACAGTATACAACCTATTCAAAACTGTTCAGAGTGTTTAATATTTTTCTCTAACCAGCTTTCTCTGCCTTATAAGAATGCAGTTAAGTCCTGCTTATAAGGACTCTGTCCCTTATTTTCCCTCCCTCCTTCAAAGGAACATGTTGATATTTTGAACAGCATGTTAACATGTCCTGTGTGCTCTAAATCGGTTTTGAAAATATACTACAATAAGTTTTGTTTGAGGACTATATGCAGGCAAAAGCAAATGTGACAACCACACAAACCCCTCTCCCCACCTCCATCCACCCACCAAAAAACTCATCCTGAACAAAGCTGTTAGTTTCACATAGCACTACAAAGACAAGAAAAATTCACTTGATACCCTGACATTTTTCATAGAAGAGCAATAAGTAAATTGTTTTGTTTAAATTGCTAAGTAGTAGTGCCATCTGAAGCTCACCCCAATCCAGCACTCCCAGCAGCATAGGGAAGCATCCTTCAACTGATGAATTTGGCACCCATATGAATGGCAGACACATCTCATGTGCAAGAAACCATTTATAACCTTGGCTTTCCAGTAATACAGGAGACCACTGTTCAGAAACCCAGCAGGTCTGAATTTTATTGCCATGTTTAATGTGAGTCTGGGTTTGACTTTTGGAAAGAGGCTGAAGGAGAAGCTATGGGTTGCAGGAAGAAGCGAGAGGCAGCCACTGGTACTATGTGTCCATAACACCCTCATGCCCCATTATCCCCACAGGAACTCCCTCTCAGCTGTCAGACCTTCCTGCCACTGGTAGAACTGGCTGATGTGCAGTTCAGAGGAGGCTTCAAATGGCACTGGCTCATGCTGAACTCATGTACAACATACTTTTAAAACACAAATGAAAAACTTAGCTATCACTAATAGTTCTTCCACATGACGTTGTGATTAGCAGCAATGCTGGCTCCAGGAGCCTCTGTCACCCCACTGTGTCGCTAGATCCAGCATTTCCTGTGTGTAAGTTCATACCAGCTGGTGGTATCACCTACTTCCAAACTAGAGGCTTGACAGGGAGCCTGATACGAGGTGGAAGAAACAAAATCGCCAACTGTAGTTTGAGCCAGCAACTTGTTGAAAATAACCCTGGCTTCTGTAAGTGTATTGGAGTTACCTGGAAAAATGAACTCATTAGGAAAATTATAATACTGTTAAGAAAATAAAAAATTAAGAACCTTTAGGCAACATGAATTTTATGTTCTGAAAACTCCAGCTGTCTCACAGTTCAGGGGTTTCATGACCTGACCCACTCCTCCCCTGTATTTATTGTCAAGCAGTATGAGGAAGATGCTACAGGAAGGCTACCAAGGACATTAAAAAGACCCACTAATGGAGTTGAGAGCCAAGACCTTTGTGCTGAATCTTGGCACTGTCTGCTGCTGCTCCTAGCTCTGAGGAAGCCAGCAGGACCCAGTGCTAGCACACTCATTCCTCTAGAAAACACTGTCTCTCATGGAGCCAAAGGTGCTCAGGCAGAGATAAGGAAACTAAGCTTCAAAAGCACCACCTGAAATCCAGAAATCTCACTGAGGATCCTCTGCTTTCCAGCCCAGACCTTGGGGGATGCACAGGTCCTTGGCTCCTGGCAAACACAGCCACACCAGACAGAAAAAAGGTCAGATAGAGCTCTCATGTGCCACCTAGGAAAGTCAAGTAATGCCAGAAAGCCCGCAGTTACTGGACTTGGGAGACAGTATCATCCTATTATTGAAGTTGCTGAGCATCTACCCTCTCAGTTTCACCTGATTAGTGTCATTGTTTTAACTAAATTATTCTCTCCAATGAGGCTTCCTGGAGCAAGGCCCATAAAACAATGGCCCAACAGCTCATTAGGATTATTTCCTTTTCACAAATTATGTATGCAACAGAGATTCCATCAGTCAGGACTGAAAAAGCTTGAGACATTTTCTTTCCTTTTATTCATCTCCTCTCTTTTAAAATACATAACCCCTCAGTATGTGTGACAGCAGTTTTCTTGCTCTTATGTATTTGGCACATACTAGTCTTTGACTATGCTAAATGGTGTGCTTCCTCATGCACAAAGCATCTACTCTCTCCTCCCTACACTCTTGTGAGTTCTATCCAAACAACCTGGAGAGATAGGATGTTTAAATTCAAAAATCACTCCCTGAAAGGCATGAAAAAAGGAGCTTTTAAAAGACCATCATCTGTTCCCGGAAAGCAACCCAAAGCTTTGTGCTAGTTTTGTCTACTTTTCATGGTCCAGTGCTGCATTTCAGTATAGTGCCTATCCTAAGCAACATTAATTTAGGACTGTGGTGATAACCCAGCAATACCTCAGAAAAATTCTAGAAAATACTTCTGACACCAAAAAAATATCAAGACATTCAATTATACTGGGAGTTCCCCCATTCTCCTCCCCAGAAATCAAGGGTAAAATGCCAAAAAGAGCAAGACCTCTCCGTTTTTAGCCTCAACTCTAATGCTATTATCAGCAAATTGAAGCAGACTTGACCACTGGTACTGCAACAGTTGTGTTTGATGGTGGTGCTTCCTTCTTCCCTGTGCACTGCTCAGACAGAGCACTTGTACTCCCTACAATGGCTTCTCAAAGGTAGAGGCAAGCCTAATGTTCCTTCTCTTAAAGTTTTACAAAAATGGTTTAATACCAGTAACCATATACATATAATATATATACATAGCCATATATATCTATAAATATATACTATATAAACATTTTATATGTGTGTTATATATATTACCATAAAGAAACCAAACAAGGTCTCACTTTAAAATATTCTCTTCCTATTCCTGCCTCAACATGTGAGTTTTCACAAGTTCAAGATTTTCTTTAAGTGAGAAGTGTTTACATGAGATACAACAGTCAAGAGGGTAAAAGCATTTTCAAAATGGAAGCATATTCTCATTAAAACACAGAACTTACGGTTAAGCAATAAATAATCTGTTCACAATTTTTTTTTTTATTTATTGTGATAGTAAAGGGCAAATGACATTTTCCAGAAGCCATACGGTAAAGAGTTATGCATCTAGTACATGAATTCATAAAAACTGAATATTAATCTGCTTGAGCCTTCAAAAGCCTGAGACCACAGATATATTAAATTTAAAAAAAGGGAAAAAAATAAAAAGGGAGACAAAATGACACTTGCTACTCATTGACTCATGACCTACACAAGCCAGCTTGCCAAGGCTTTCCTCCCATTCTCCCATCCTCACCTTCCAGCTAAAAATATGATAAAAAGATCTGGTTCCTTCAAATACTAAATTCAACCCACAGTAAGTTTTTAATTTTGAGTAACCAAGGTGCATCTTGACACATGTAATGCCAGGAAAGGTCCCTCAATGGGTGTACCTTGGTCAGAACAGATCTTTCTGTTGGGCACAGAACTGTCCATTAAGTCTTTAATAAAAGCCTGGTTTTGTACTGACACCTCCACTGACACAGCTACACAGAGAGCTTCTTGAACAGCCATAAACTGCGTGAAGAACTCTAAAGTATTTTTAAAGCCTCGTAAAGACAGACTTATGTGCTATTAACAAAAATGTCAATAATGCCCAGTACAGAGTATATATAAAGTATTTCTTTCGCATTCTTTTGTACCTGAGCACCAAATCCCAAGGTACCCTGCCACAGAGTAGATTTTTCATATTTTTCTTGTATGTACATTCTAAAATGACCCACCTCTTTGGACCACAATGAAAAGGTGACTACTTAAATTATTAGATGCTTAGCATTTCCCTAGCAGCCCAAACACACCACAGTCATTTTAATCTAAACACACGTAAAAATACTGCTTTATGGAAACATCCTCTTTCTAGAAGCAGCAGACATATGTTCATGCAACAGACTCCTCCAGATTTATACACACACACACCAGCTCTGAAGCAATCTGTATTCTCCACCAGAACAGGCTGACAAGATGCTTCTAAATATATTGTATCTTTGCCATTTTACACATTGAAATATACGTGCTGAAGTAAATGCTTCTTTCACTGGAAGAACAGAAAGCAGTTGTTCTTATTAACTCAGAACCTTAGAAATCTGTTCACTAACAGCAAAATAGAATAAAATTAGCTTTTCATCCATGAGCAGGCAGTGAAAAAAGCTTTATTTAAAGGCCAGGTATATTGTTCCAACTAAGTGCAAGCCACAAGACTTCAAGTGACATTTACTTTGGCAACCTCACACAAATCAAGATCACCCATTCTGCCTTCAAAAAAGGAGTTTGGATTGACCACGTTAATGGGACATTGTTCATTTCCGAGTATGCCAATTCACACAAATCTGGTTTTCAATAGAAAAAGTCACAGACTAAAACTATTTCAAATCCCCTTGGAAGAAAAGAAGTTTTTTTGTGAAAGTTGGCAGTGTCCCTTGCCTTTTCTTCAATTAAAAGAACTAAGTTGATGCAGGAGAGGTAGAACTTGCTATACAAGAAATACCGTGAGAGCACAGAACAAACTGTGTTTTGCAAGGATCTGCAATTACATGGACAAAACAAACTCTTTTCACCAAAGCACAATGAAGTGGGCAAAGCCACAAATAAAAAGCAAGTGTGTCTGAGCTTTGTACAGATATGACAAAACAGAACTAAAAAGCTCTCAATTGCCCTACCCCAAAAACAGAAAAGGGGAAGGCTGTATAGAGAGTGTACAGAAAACTGCTGTCAAAGAGGAAAAGCAGCCAAGCGCAGTATTGCTCTCCCATGCAGAAGAGAAGAGCAAGTTGGGCTGAGCGAGGCAGCACCTCCGACACCTCCTGGCACCCTGCAGCAGAGCCCCACCAGCTCCGGCTCACATCACACTGGCTCTCTGAAATTCTCCTGCTTTCCAAGCCCAAAATGCTCTGAGTTGCACTTCCCCATTTCTGAGGAGCTATTTCACAACGATCACAACTCTGAATCTCAGGACTAGAAACATTTCAAAGGCAGTTGTGTTAAATCTTTCTATCCTCTCCTATTTAAAAATCAGCCCTAATCACTACTTACACAGAGTAAGCTTTGGTAATCTCCATGCAAATGCATTTAGGTGTTAATTCTCAGGGCAGGTAATGGAGATGGATGTTCTTTCAGTAACTAGAGAATTTTCCTTGAGCTAATTGAAAACAGGCATATTTTGAGTAACATATTCTACTGCCAATAGTCTTGCAGGGAGGCAATGCAAGAATGATTTATGAGCTGTGAATGTCACGTAAATCTGTCTTCAAGTAAAAGGATCATCTCTGAATAGAATAACTTTAAGTACTCAATTATCAACACTCTTAATTTTACATATTTCCTAACAAAGCAAAAAAACTCACTGCATACCCCAGCCCTTCCTCATCGGTTGTCACACACCAAGTGAATGGGTACCATTTATATCTAAATGTGGCCAGAAAACCATGGCTCAATTAAAACATTCTTAAATTAGATTATTTCATGTTTTTTCCAAGTCTTTTACCATTCTATTTTCACATTACTTTAGCATTCACCACTTACACTGTGGCCCAAGGCAAAGGCAACAGTTAGTCAACCTTTTGGAAGCTAAAAGACCTTTTTCATCTCTAACAGATGTTGTATACCTCCTCTATTTCACTGCCTTTTCCAGCAAGCTTTCTTTAATTCATTTTAATTTGAGACCTAAAAATTTCTGATTACTACAGAAACAAGAAAACAACCCCTATCATTCATTCTAGGAAACTTCCAATAAATGTTAAACACTCAAGCAACTATCCTGATTCTTGGTGGAATTACATTCCCCAAACATCTTCTGAGGCACACAGTTTTCTTTTGATTACCCTTTAGGAGACACCACTCTTGAGCATCTGGATCTCTCAGACATCTTGTATCTATAATCATAACAACTTTACTTCAAGTACAGCTGAAGCTATTCTCTCTGCAGATACTCACTGTTTTCTAGTCAGATGTAAGCTCTGAGCACAATGAACACAGCAGATGCATATTTGCATTGCAGCAGGGAAGTCAGCAAGTATCAATTACTGAGGATGCATTCAATGAGGAAATGGAATTTATTTTTTTCTAATGAAGAATCAGACTAAGTCCTTTGGTAACCATATTAAAATATTTAATTGGAAAAAAAAAGTTCCCTAATCTGGTGGTCACTGAATTTGTTGGACAGTGCTGCCAATGAAAAAAAAGGGTTTATAAGTTCATTTTCCTAGTTTGTGCCTAGCAGAAACTAGTTTAATCCCTCAAGGTACAGAATATGCCTAAATCCTTCACCAGCTCCTCCAAGGGACTTAGGAAAGGAATGGTGTTGATGGAAGAAGTCAAGTCAGAAAGCAGGAACATAAGAGCAAGAAACACAGCATTATTAACACGCTAGAGGGAACAAAAAAGTCTAGTTCTGTACAAGATGAATTTTGCATGCCCAATTTAACTCATAACAGTGGACTGTGCTGATGAATGTGATATTGTATTCAAAAGTGTTTTAGGTGAGGGATCTTTAGGAGTTGTCCCATAGTTCGGCAATAAATCGGGCAGCAAAAAGATGAGGCACATCTGAATGCAGCAATGAACAAACTACACAGGCTCCACACGCTACTTCTTACAATTCATTTGTAAAAAGACTGCTTTATTTACTTCTGCTGTAAACAAAGGTTTGACCCCTGGCATCACATCTGGCTGGAGAGGAGTATTAACAAAGCACTGAATGCTCCCAAGACCATGGCTCTTGATTTCAGCCCTCTACATTCAGCAGACATCAAAAAGGACAGTTAAAGCACTGTGGAGCTTGACAAAAATTAGCATTTGCATCCGAGGGGCAAATTACAGAAGTCCCAGTACAAAACTTTGGTATTTGATAATTAAGAGCCACGTGTGTATGCACATGCATTAATATGGATGGCTCCAGGCAGAAATGGATGAATCTGCTTTTGAAATGCTGATCCTTCAGGACTCAATTTCAAAACTCTGGGGTTTTTTTCCTAAAGCAGTTAAAACAGCTAATTAGTAATTACATGCTCACTGTCAATTTGATAATGGTGAGAAGATGCATTCACCAGAGACTCAGCCCTGAGAAGAGGTCAACATACACAGCAGATACTGCACAGGGACCAACTGAGCACATTAATAGTGATATACACTGCAGAACTGTAAATGCTGTCCAAAACCCATGAATTTTGAAGGGATTCTTAAAAAACCATAATTGCACAAAGCCAAATCTTCAACATAAAGCAGTGAAAGATATAACCACAGAATCCTAGAAGGAGCACATTCAGCAGCATGTCTCATTAGAAAGACAGTCTTGCATTAAATACCAATATCAAAGACAAATGTTAACGCAATATCTCAGAGCTGCACTGAAAACTGTATTACATCAGTAAAGATGTACCTACTTAACTTGAACCAGTATCCCTGAACAATGGAAGGCAACTGCTGCACAAGCAATGGCATTCTGCATTGTTTTCCAGATATCAAGCATAGTTTATTATGAAATCTTATTCTACAAAACCCACACCATCTATACCATTCAACACTTCGAAATAGAAAGCATCAACCTTACCACAATGATTGGGAAGAAAATCCATTTATTCTTCTACTAACCACTTGCCTTAATACAAAACAACTGGAAACCTTAACAGTACTTGCTGCTGCTTTTTCTGTTANAAGAACTAAGTTGATGCAGGAGAGGTAGAACTTGCTATACAAGAAATACCGTGAGAGCACAGAACAAACTGTGTTTTGCAAGGATCTGCAATTACATGGACAAAACAAACTCTTTTCACCAAAGCACAATGAAGTGGGCAAAGCCACAAATAAAAAGCAAGTGTGTCTGAGCTTTGTACAGATATGACAAAACAGAACTAAAAAGCTCTCAATTGCCCTACCCCAAAAACAGAAAAGGGGAAGGCTGTATAGAGAGTGTACAGAAAACTGCTGTCAAAGAGGAAAAGCAGCCAAGCGCAGTATTGCTCTCCCATGCAGAAGAGAAGAGCAAGTTGGGCTGAGCGAGGCAGCACCTCCGACACCTCCTGGCACCCTGCAGCAGAGCCCCACCAGCTCCGGCTCACATCACACTGGCTCTCTGAAATTCTCCTGCTTTCCAAGCCCAAAATGCTCTGAGTTGCACTTCCCCATTTCTGAGGAGCTATTTCACAACGATCACAACTCTGAATCTCAGGACTAGAAACATTTCAAAGGCAGTTGTGTTAAATCTTTCTATCCTCTCCTATTTAAAAATCAGCCCTAATCACTACTTACACAGAGTAAGCTTTGGTAATCTCCATGCAAATGCATTTAGGTGTTAATTCTCAGGGCAGGTAATGGAGATGGATGTTCTTTCAGTAACTAGAGAATTTTCCTTGAGCTAATTGAAAACAGGCATATTTTGAGTAACATATTCTACTGCCAATAGTCTTGCAGGGAGGCAATGCAAGAATGATTTATGAGCTGTGAATGTCACGTAAATCTGTCTTCAAGTAAAAGGATCATCTCTGAATAGAATAACTTTAAGTACTCAATTATCAACACTCTTAATTTTACATATTTCCTAACAAAGCAAAAAAACTCACTGCATACCCCAGCCCTTCCTCATCGGTTGTCACACACCAAGTGAATGGGTACCATTTATATCTAAATGTGGCCAGAAAACCATGGCTCAATTAAAACATTCTTAAATTAGATTATTTCATGTTTTTTCCAAGTCTTTTACCATTCTATTTTCACATTACTTTAGCATTCACCACTTACACTGTGGCCCAAGGCAAAGGCAACAGTTAGTCAACCTTTTGGAAGCTAAAAGACCTTTTTCATCTCTAACAGATGTTGTATACCTCCTCTATTTCACTGCCTTTTCCAGCAAGCTTTCTTTAATTCATTTTAATTTGAGACCTAAAAATTTCTGATTACTACAGAAACAAGAAAACAACCCCTATCATTCATTCTAGGAAACTTCCAATAAATGTTAAACACTCAAGCAACTATCCTGATTCTTGGTGGAATTACATTCCCCAAACATCTTCTGAGGCACACAGTTTTCTTTTGATTACCCTTTAGGAGACACCACTCTTGAGCATCTGGATCTCTCAGACATCTTGTATCTATAATCATAACAACTTTACTTCAAGTACAGCTGAAGCTATTCTCTCTGCAGATACTCACTGTTTTCTAGTCAGATGTAAGCTCTGAGCACAATGAACACAGCAGATGCATATTTGCATTGCAGCAGGGAAGTCAGCAAGTATCAATTACTGAGGATGCATTCAATGAGGAAATGGAATTTATTTTTTTCTAATGAAGAATCAGACTAAGTCCTTTGGTAACCATATTAAAATATTTAATTGGAAAAAAAAAGTTCCCTAATCTGGTGGTCACTGAATTTGTTGGACAGTGCTGCCAATGAAAAAAAAGGGTTTATAAGTTCATTTTCCTAGTTTGTGCCTAGCAGAAACTAGTTTAATCCCTCAAGGTACAGAATATGCCTAAATCCTTCACCAGCTCCTCCAAGGGACTTAGGAAAGGAATGGTGTTGATGGAAGAAGTCAAGTCAGAAAGCAGGAACATAAGAGCAAGAAACACAGCATTATTAACACGCTAGAGGGAACAAAAAAGTCTAGTTCTGTACAAGATGAATTTTGCATGCCCAATTTAACTCATAACAGTGGACTGTGCTGATGAATGTGATATTGTATTCAAAAGTGTTTTAGGTGAGGGATCTTTAGGAGTTGTCCCATAGTTCGGCAATAAATCGGGCAGCAAAAAGATGAGGCACATCTGAATGCAGCAATGAACAAACTACACAGGCTCCACACGCTACTTCTTACAATTCATTTGTAAAAAGACTGCTTTATTTACTTCTGCTGTAAACAAAGGTTTGACCCCTGGCATCACATCTGGCTGGAGAGGAGTATTAACAAAGCACTGAATGCTCCCAAGACCATGGCTCTTGATTTCAGCCCTCTACATTCAGCAGACATCAAAAAGGACAGTTAAAGCACTGTGGAGCTTGACAAAAATTAGCATTTGCATCCGAGGGGCAAATTACAGAAGTCCCAGTACAAAACTTTGGTATTTGATAATTAAGAGCCACGTGTGTATGCACATGCATTAATATGGATGGCTCCAGGCAGAAATGGATGAATCTGCTTTTGAAATGCTGATCCTTCAGGACTCAATTTCAAAACTCTGGGGTTTTTTTCCTAAAGCAGTTAAAACAGCTAATTAGTAATTACATGCTCACTGTCAATTTGATAATGGTGAGAAGATGCATTCACCAGAGACTCAGCCCTGAGAAGAGGTCAACATACACAGCAGATACTGCACAGGGACCAACTGAGCACATTAATAGTGATATACACTGCAGAACTGTAAATGCTGTCCAAAACCCATGAATTTTGAAGGGATTCTTAAAAAACCATAATTGCACAAAGCCAAATCTTCAACATAAAGCAGTGAAAGATATAACCACAGAATCCTAGAAGGAGCACATTCAGCAGCATGTCTCATTAGAAAGACAGTCTTGCATTAAATACCAATATCAAAGACAAATGTTAACGCAATATCTCAGAGCTGCACTGAAAACTGTATTACATCAGTAAAGATGTACCTACTTAACTTGAACCAGTATCCCTGAACAATGGAAGGCAACTGCTGCACAAGCAATGGCATTCTGCATTGTTTTCCAGATATCAAGCATAGTTTATTATGAAATCTTATTCTACAAAACCCACACCATCTATACCATTCAACACTTCGAAATAGAAAGCATCAACCTTACCACAATGATTGGGAAGAAAATCCATTTATTCTTCTACTATCCACTTGCCTTAATACAAAACAACTGGAAACCTTAACAGTACTTGCTGCTGCTTTTTCTGTTAAACCTTGGCATTTCTTTAGCACAGCTTCATTGCTAAATGAAGAAAGCAAACCACCTCAGATGTTTTGCTGGAAAAGGAATATGGCTATGAACAAAGGTTAAAACTGAAAACTTGAACTGCTTAGCAGGGGCGTGGCTGCTGAAACCTCACAGAGTTGCGTCACCAAGATTTTACTTTGGCAAACACGGCTTCCTGAATTCAAACAAATCATAGACAGAACTATCTTTTGTTCCAGCAATAAGCAATTATTGCACAGACATGCTTTCAAGGTCAGTAGCGAGAAGAGTAAACTAGACCAGGATGTATCAGTCATAAGTAATGCTTTAAAAAAGTTACCACCAAGCAATACATATTTAAAGCTTTCCACGCTTAGCAGGATACAAAGCGCTTACTTCCTTCCAACTGACCACAAATAAACATGAACAAAGAAACCCATAAAAAAGCAATTAATATTTCAGAGGTTCATATTCTTCTCTATTGCACCTAATATTTAACATTCTTTACAACCAAAATTATTTTTTATTACATTGGCAAAGTAAAACAAAATTAAATGTCTCATTTTAATGACTTTGGTAGAAGAAAATGTGGCCTTCAAAATCATTCTAAGAAGAGAAGAGAAACAGAGACTTAGTTCATTTTCTTCACAACTCTAGTGCAAATGCACATTTGGAAAAGAAGCATTTCTGCATTTGTTACCGTATGGCTATATAACTTATATCACTATTCTTAAAAACAAAACAACACTCTAATTACAAGTACTGTATTTATGTTAATAAAAACATTTACTTTTACAAAATGTGAACTCAGAAGTATCAATCATTCCTAAAAATGCCGCTTATTCTTTTCAGGAGGGTGATAAGTGCATTCAGACTACCACTGACAAAACTAGGCATTAAAAATGAAAAAAAAGAAAAACACATAGAAAAGCCAGTTTTAGAAACAGACATGGTAGGCACAAGTATAAAAAAAATAAACACAAGTGCTTTAGAAGAGATACAAAGCACTCTTCTTAAGGATGGTAAAACAACTTCTATTAAGACTGAGGAGGAAGATCATCCCACATTGGTCTGGCAGGGAGGTTTTACACCCTTCTTGATATAGGCTGAATATTTCTGAAGTTAAACACAGAATTAGACAGACAACAGCATGTTCTCTCATCCTGAAGGTCACTAGGTGTGTGGAAACTATTACCATGGGCTTTCCTATATAATTGTTAAAAACAGCAGTTTCTTTTAATTCACTGTTTTCATCCTTCAGTTAAAATAAGCTGAGTATTGTCAACTGAATACTAAGTGATGATTTAGAAAACTATATGATTACTGGGGCTTTTTTGCCTTTGACAAACGTGCGAGTTGTCACGTCTAGTGCTCTGTTAGATCTAACTATATTTCAGGATGCACAACTATACATCAGCTTTACTGTGTCTCAGACTATACACCACTACCCAAACATTACAAGAACAACTTTTGTAAGATACTGTTCACCAGTAAATACTGTATTTAAAAACGCTTTAAAGCACCTAACACAGGAAAATCATTATTGAATATCTCACTGAGTGCACAGAGCAGAAGAACAACATATTGAACTGTTAGATTTACTGCCTTCAGTGAACACATTCTCTCTCAATGCACACACACATGAACAATGATTAACTCCCGTAATTCAATGCAAACAGTAATAAAAGATGGGTTTCTTCCTCCAAGCAGAAAAGTCCAAGTTAAAGCACCTTCCTTTCGCAAGCCTCAGAAACACGTATTGAGATAATACTTTGACACGAGAACTCCTCTTGCCCAAGAACGTACTTTACATCCATAACACACAGACTTTGAAGTGTGGGGTTTCTACTTGAACACATCTGCACAAGCAATATACACATCAAGGATTTTCACAAACACCCCTAGATTAAAAAAAAGTAACTAATCCAATATAAATGCAATATGCATGCAAATTGTATTGCAACATACTGTAAATGAGAGAAGAATATTTGTTAAGTGCATTATAAAGTTTAAAGCCCCTTTGAAAAAGTATTTTATTGCATTTGATGCTTAATAGCAACTGGTTAGGATTTAACTCAACCATCAAAAAGAAGGGAGAAAAAAAGGTTTCTTTCATAATCACCAACTACCCTGTGTCACAGGAGGGAGACATGACCACCAGCCATCATCTGCACTAGATTAGATGGAAATCTCCAGCAGTGAGAGAGATCCAACATGCCCAACTTGATTTCAACTAACTTAGATTTCTCTTTAGGAAGAGAAGAAATAAGTCAATGGTTGTATTTGACAACTTCAGGACTGATTTAATAACACCAGACTGTGCCCAGCCCTCAGATTTTTATTTGCATATTTGAGATGGAAATTCATATGCTGTGGGGCAGATCTCAGCTTCTCACAAGTCTTCTCCCTGGTGACAGCAGTGGCTGCAAAGCAAGACAGAATTGGATGCATGAAGGCAATGTGGCTCCAACAGTCACTAGTGCTTGGAAGCACTTGAACTGCTCAGGCAGCTCAGTTTCCAGCCAGAGCAATCCCTCTTCATTTCTGTTTATATTCACCGAGACAAGAGCCCACACCATCTCCATTGATGCTAGAGCCTCTTGTCAGCTTCTTGTACACTGGAGAGAAGATAATCGTATGTTCAGACCACAATTAGTTCCTAAAGATTTTCCCAAGCAAAAGTCAAACAAGGTACAAATCAAAGCATTTGATTTTGGGGGTTTGTTTGACTGTTTGGGGGCGCGGGGGGGGAGGGGAGGGGAAGGGATTGGTTGCCTCTTAAAAGGAAGTAAATGAATGTTCGTCCCATCACCCCGATGCACACTGAGGTCACAAGCTGCCCATGTGGTAGGGCTGTACTTCAGAAAAACATTCAATCTGGTGAGACTACTGGTGAACGTAACCTGCACCAAGTATCAGAAAAAAGGAATGCATTTGTTTCTCCATTTATGTTAATAACACATTCAGACATACTTTATTCAGAGGGAGGGGGGAAGGAAAGGGGGGACCACAAAAATTAAAAACCACACCTCTGAATTTGGCTGATGCCCAAAAACCATGATAATTCTACACTTTTCTGAAAACAGATGTTGTTTACTGTAACACCTCTACTTGTGACTGGTAAAAATGGCTAAATCATCTCAATTCTCAGAAGAGCTCTCAGCTTCAGCGCCCTCTGAAAGAGATGTGTTTTTTAATGTAAACACTAATTCTGTGACAACAAGGATAAGGGAAAAAGAGTGGGTGGGAGTATTTCCTTTTCCTTGGATTTAGTTTCACTGAGTGTCCATTGTTCACAGGAGATGTTCTACCTTTCCATTGTCTCATACATTTCCCCCCTCTCCTTTTTTTTTTTTTTTTTTGATCTCTTGGAGACAAGCACTAAGATAAAGCATTCTATTTTTTTCCATGTACTTAAAATTTTGTTGCCCAATTCTGAATTTAGAATCTACATCAAGGTCCTCTATTATCTTTAAACTCATGTTTGTCCTGCCCTCTTTTTTCACAAGTTAAGACAGTAACTAAGCCTCTGTAAATCCTCTTAATCCAACATGCTGTCCTTGTCTCCTTGTTGCTCACTCATGCCGCTTCATCAGGTTACTCTGTATTTTCTCATAAATTTGTCTAGTCTTAGCTGAATAACTAACTTTTCTTTCTATTTTTTGGCATCTCACCATGTTGCTCACACTGAGAGCAAAATGTACATTTGGAACAGAGCAACCTCTGTTATCCTTAAATTCTACTAGAATTCTTCAGCACATCCAACTGGTCACAACACTTTGCTCTGTGTCTATGCACCAGTTTGAGTATCATTTTATTCAGCATCTTAAAGTCTGACAGTAATTCCTTCTCATTAACAAGGTCAAAAAAAACCCCAAAACAAACCCTCATATTTAGAGTATTTATCACCACAGTTCCAAATAATTTTTTTCCTTTAACTTATCTATTGGAGAAGGAATCATTTCTCTTACTTTCTATTTTTGAAAAAGGACACATTACAAATGAGACCATCTGCTTCACAGACTTAACACCCTTCTGACTTCCTTCCCATACGTTTGGCTGATGTGTTTTTATGGCTTTCTGTATTGGTTTCACTATGGTTGAATTCCCCTTTTCCGAAGGGCTTCTGTTGACTCAACCTTGGTGTACTGCTCTGTCTTCCTGCTTCCTTTTTGTCTTTCCCCACCCCCCTCCAGATATATATATATCCTTTCTGAGACTGGATGTTACTTAAACTTTTATGACCTAAATTTAATTATTCAAGATTCTTTGCTTCCTGAGCCAAATTATCAATGGCACATTTCTGTCTGAAGGGGCAGGCGGACAGGAATACATTCCCTTCCTCCACAAATGCACTGGCCTTGCTTAGGCTGGGCATTAGTTATCAGTTAGGGTTATTACTTTGGCAGTACTCTTTTATCTTATATTTAGGAAATATTTTATCTTACATCTAAAAAAAAAAAACGCTTACGTGACACAAATATCATGGCTTATTTTCCTCTATCACAAAGATTTTAAAAACACTGTTGGCTCAGAGATAATCTTTCAGTTTAAATAAGTAAAGTGATGGAAGATAGAAGACAACCTTTTTAAAAATGGGTTTGCTTTGTTTTGGGGTCTTTTTAAGTCATAGTGTAGGTTTTAATAGTTACAACTGATGCAGCAGAACTTGATCAATGCCAATCAGCTGCCTCTGTACTTACTGCATACAAAAAGCAGGTATTCAAAACTGCAGGGACCTGTTTAGCTCATCTTTTCAGATCAGTATGTACTGCTGAAATTCAGCAAACACCTTTTAATACAGAATTGTATAAGACAGTTCCTATATTGGCAAAAAAATACTCCTTCATAATCAGCATGGTAAGAAAGAGTAGCAGAACAGAAAAAGAGGAAGAGTGTCATAACAAATTAAGAATTTTAAAATTTAATGGCCAATCACAATTAAGTATGAGAAAATGTTCCATTTTCCCTAAGAAACCTCCCCAGCCAAAAAAAAAAAAAAAAAAAAAAAAAAAAAAAAAAACACAACTCTACAAACTCCAAGGTACACAACTCTAATTATACCTCTGATACTATCTGTACTGGTAATTAGTTAAGGCTGGGAACAGTCATTGAGTAGACACAAGTTATTTTTTTTATATTTATAAAGACCCTGCACCAAATAGAGGCAAAGAGCTTGCGATTAAGCCCCTTGTGACATAACGTAATGTAAAATTCCAACAACAAAGAAATATTAAATAAATGCAAATCAACATTTAATTAACTGTAGACTAGCACCAGAATATCAACAGCCAATTAGATATGGTGCCATTTCTACTTTGCACATTTATATGGATTTGGTTTTCTTAATACAGTTTAATGGAGTACTAACTGTAATTCCAAGCTCCCATACATGGCAATATCTGAACACCTCTAGTTATTTAGACACAAAAATCAGTTTTGCACTTTTCAACCTATTCTGTGAACTACACTCCAGTTCAAATTTTGATTCAAAGAAAATATTTCTCATTAAATACCCTAGACTCACTGTCTTAATTCACTTTGGTAGACATACCAGACTGTTTTACAAGAGCTCAGGAAGAAATGTCAGCTCCTTATGCAAGTTTTGAAAGCATATACACACCTTCCTTAAAACAAACAAACAAAAAAAATAAAACCATCAAAAAATCTGCCTTATTCAGGATTAGTTTCTCTTCAACATTTTAGAGGGTGAAGAAGACCTATTTCATGCCTATCTATTCCCTGGGTTCCAAGACAATGAATAAACCACCTGGGTAAAATTGCAACTATGCCCTCTCTGTAGTATTGCAATCATACTCTAAAACACTTTATTCAGCTTCTTTTCTCTCTTCCAAGTTAAATGCAACCCTGTTTATTCAAGCATACCTATTACACAATTCAGTACCTCCCAAGCCAAGTAACGTACAGTACAAACTACCACTGCTGTCTACTGATGCTTTTTAATGTAACCGTACACCACAACTCACATTTGCAGCATGTTCCCAACAGCAGATCACGCAAGTCAGAGGTGTTGAGATATTTGCATGCATTTCTAATTCCACTGCTCTTATCCCAAGAAATGCCAGATGAAGATCACAGCAATAAGCACTGGACAGAAAAAAGAACGTGGGGACTTCACAGCTAAGTTTTACAGCCAGTTGCCATCTGTTTTAGAAGAAATGGGCAAAGCACCAGAATGGCCAATGATGTACCACGCGAAGGAAGGTTCAACTGAGGGGATGAATGCCACAAAGAACACACCGGCTTGGAAACAGCATAAGGAAGCTTGCATATGACTATCTTAACAGATATGAATTACACTTCCCTTGCTTTCTCTTAATGATTCCATTATTTTTACTCACTAGAGGTGAAAAAAAAAAAAATCATAGTGAGAAACTGAGCAGAAAATAAGTCTCAGACTTACTGGGAGCTGGCAGCTGATTTATGGAACTTACACTTTCATCTCACATCTCCAAGCGAAGCTTTAAGCATTCACATCAATAGCTACCTAGCCTACTAGAACCACTATTTATACTTTCTTTTTAAATATTAACTATACTGAAGCAAGACACAAAACTCACCAAAGCAGATAAGAAAAATATTATTCTACAATTAAAGCAAAATAAAAAGAGGAATGCACAGTTATTTTTAAGAACCTCGGTGGAAGTTGTACAAGATATTACATACTATGGTCCTTGAGTCAACTTACAAGCAAGTACAAGCAGTAACGACTAACTGGTATTTGAGGAAGGATGCACTTATTCCTGATTCTCCAAGAGTTGCAATCAAAAGATTGTCTACACTTTACAGAATTAAAGAGTTCTATGATTTCAGATTAGTCCTGTTACAGCAAGTTAAAAAAAAATCCCAAAACAAAACACTCAGTAAGTCTTTCCATGCAATATGCCCATTTTGCACCACTGCCAATATAAAGAAGTATTAGAAGCTGTATTTCAGCATTGACTCAAATATCAACAAGCAAAACAACCTGTTCAACTTTGGCAAGTCTTAACAACACCTTTTTTACAAGTTCTCCCTAAACAGCAAACTTTAGTGTCACAGTGATCTCCCCCCATCCTGTACCCAATTCCTTAACTGTTCTATTTGTCCTGCCTTGTAAACAAGCAATAAAACTGCATCATTTCCAAAGTAAGCAATACAATAAACTGACTTCTCCAACCTCCAAAACTGCCAAAACATCCATATATGGTTTCACGTGTAAAAAAAGAAATCCAAATAAACAAACAGAAGGCATCAACTCCCACATCCATTACACACCCATTCTCCAATTCTCTTTCCTCAGAAACAAACCCAAGAAAGTACACGGACACCTAAACAACCTTTCAGAAAGCACTAATTTAGTTAGATCAGCACTCATGCCAAATTGATCAAATTCACAGTACTGTAGTTAAAGCTAATGCTACCTCTTCTCTTCCACATAAAGAAACCAACCCCCTCCTGAAATTAGACCTTTGCACAGAATGGATGAGTTATTTAATAACCTGAATGGCAAACACAGCTTTCCCCATATCAACAATCTGTCTGTCCATACTGTCCATACGGGGTGTGTGTATGCACATATGTGTTGTTCAAAGAAGTTAAACTTGTCAGTAGTCTTTAGGGAATGAGGGGGAGACAAGTTCTTGCATAAGACTTTATTTTAAGCTTTCTGAAAGCTGACGCAACACACTTAAATGCGCATCTTCCTTTCTTATTTTCAGCATGGGAATCCAGCTGCTGCCCCACACTACACCAAGTGAATAATAAAATAATCTTACCATAAGGAAGAAATCTGCATGCTTACTAGACAGGATAATTACCACTGCCCTTTAGTACATGCTAATTGTACTCGGCTACAGACAATTAAACAAATACATTCAGAGGCTCTCCATCTGACTTGCAAGTCACATACAGTGAAATTCATGTTTTATAAATATTTAACTGGAAGTAAAAATGGTAAGTCTTATCACGGCTGTCACAGCTTCACACAACCAAATCAATTAACAATAGAAAGCCTTAAGACAATACAGATAAGGGAAGCTCGCGATTACTCACAAAAACCTAACTGGAACAGACTGAAACACAATTTCCCAGCTCCTGGAGCAAGTGCCTGGATGATCTCACCAAACCCCACCAAGAGAAAGGAAAAAGCTGCTAGTCCCTGCCAGGAACTTGTTTTAAGCACCTGCCTGCACCTGGGAAAATAAGAAAATGCAGCAGCCAACTCAGGAGAGCCGAGAGATGGAGTAGAGCAGGAGACAGTGGTGGAGAAAAGGCCATCACATCAACAAGGGGCATTTGCAATTCTTCAGCTCGGATGGTACAACATATTACTTGACGTATGAACTTCATTCATATCTAGACACACATTTAGATTCACATAGAGCAGCTCAAACTTCAGTCAAAACTTTAAATCTGCAAGGTGAAAAAACATTGAGGAAAGCAGTGGGAACTTCTGCATTTCTCTTCTGCTTTGTGCTAAAAGTTACTGAACTGTAAAGTGGGTGCATCTTGGGGACTGATCATACAGAAGTCAGTGAACAAATTTCTTACATTGTCTTTAATTACAGCTCCAATCTTGTTTTTAATTTCTTTTATTCCTTCATTTTAACTCTAGCTATGTTCCCATTTTTTCTGACAGTTTCTGCATTTCCACAGAAACAAAGAAAACAGTATTTTTTCCATTGTGGACTTTCTACTCCCTGAAGAAAAAAAAAAAAAAAAAGAGTACAGTACTCATACCATGCTGTTCATTGCATGGGGGGGGAAATATCAAAAAAGATGAGTGAAAGGGCCAAACTTTAACATAGTTATTTGACAACATGCTCTACACAGTATCACATCCACAAGCTACAGCTGTATTTTCACATATAAATTGAGTTTTCCGTAAAGACCTCTATTTAGCCTGAATGTGTTTCTGTCAGTAAAAAACTAGGTTCTCACACTAACAGTGCCCTCTTAACTATATTTCTGTCTTTAAAAAAATAATGTATAAAACCCCATGGGCAATATGATAAAGTTTCTTCCTCTGGAATTTCTCACAAAGCTGTATGCTGAAAAACTGCATTTTGGATCTCACTGCCACCACTGGATCATGCAGCTGAACTGCCTTGTCTGTACTCCATCCCACTAGCTCCATCTAACAAACTTACAGATCAGGATCAGTTTTTTATCACAAAGTTTTTGTGCTTATTTCTAACAGCACAAGAGGCAAATTAACAAAAGACTCAATACAAGCATTCCTCAAACTGATGCAGCTGTACAGCAATGACTAGATTACTAGTAATTATTAGAATAGCAATTATATTCTCCAAAATTTGATTCTTAAATTTCAGTCATACTGACACACCAAGATGTTTGAAACACCTTTATAACTGAAAATCAGAGCTTGTACCCAGAGGCATGCATACTTGATGAACAACAGAACTGCTTAAAAGTTAGTTGTTTTCTCCAAACTACAGTTACTGACTTGTGTTAGAAACTCAAAAACTGCACATGATTTTGACTAAACCGCCACAAAGACCAAGATCTCCAGTAATTATATACAGTGAAAACAGAATACGTGATTTCTCCCTGTAGCACCATAAGGGAAATTTCCAACTGCACATGAGCTTTCGTCTCTCAAAACCCTGCCCCAATTTTCTCCAACACCAAATTCCTCTCTCACTGAACCAGTTTAAGGTGAACTTGCCTCTCCTTCCGGCAGATACACATCACTGCTCAATTCCATACTCAACCATAGCAAGATGAGTTTCAGACATGTAGAGAGGAAAAAAAGGCAAAAGCAAACAACACCCACAACAACAAAAAGACATCACCCACTTACTAGGTTGCAAGTTGACCGCTGTCACTTTTTTCCTGTGGTTGACAACAGATTGTTTTCAGAAGAGTGACTATTCCCCAGGCTTCTACTCGAAACCAAAGTTGTTCTTGCTGAAGGTGTTCTCTTTGTTCTACGTATTCCTGCTGGCATAAATCAATATGTCCTGCACATTAAGCAATGGATTATTATTTCATTCTGTGCTGCCAGCAAGCTCAAGTGTTTAAGAACAAAAAGGTCAATGCATCTCCATTTATACTGCTTTATATCTGACAATTCAATATCTCTAGTGCCATGCACAGCTGTATAAATTCATACCTGAATTTTTTTCCAAATACATTCAAAGAGAAGAGGGATTTTTTTTGTTTGATTTGTTTTGGTTTTTAAAGCTGTTTGGAGAGAAAATGTTGCACAGTTTTATATAACCTTCAAACAAATTGTATCAACACTTAAGACAAAAACAATCATATGCAAATTTTCAAGAACAACTTTTTGCTTATTTTCAAAACACTAGTTCTGATCTCTGCCACCAAATATTTTTTTGTGGGTGAATTTCTGACCATTAAATTTGCCAATACAAGTCAGTTAAGGCATACTGAAAATGTATGTTCATTAATCAAGGTGCCTCACAGATGTGATTTTTTTTTTCCACAGATCCATTTAATTCATCTACCAAACACTTGTCCACTTGCAAAGTCAACATACTTGTGTATCTTTTGACAATCAAAGCTGGTTGGCCTAATTAAAAGGCATGCAAATAGAACTTTGGTTGGGCAAACCTTTTCAAGTCCAAATCAAACAAGAAAAGAACACATAAGTAATAATGAAGTGAGGTTAGAAAAATTAACATACTACACATGATGCAAGATTCACCTGAACAATGCACAGCTATATGCCTGAAACACACTATATCCATCTGAACACAAATGCCTGCCAATGCAGCAGATCGTGGTGGGCACTGGTGAGTTTGCTGAAAAGGGAATGGAGAAGAAGGTGCCAAGAAGAAAGAGCAGGAAGAGAGGTACAAAATCCCTGCAATCAGCACAGAGGACTATCATGCTAATCTCGCCTTAAGACAGGACTGTTCGACTGAAGTATTCCAGCATTAAGCTGCTGTACAACACTGGAACCTCTGCCTCTACCCAGACAGTGTTTTCCCCGTTTGCAACTCCATTCCTCACATTCACATGGTGGGAAAATGCTCCATCAAGCTTAGAGGCATCAGTTGTTCCTGAGCTGGAAATATGCTCTCCCATCTCCATTTTCTCCTTAGCAACTTCCATGGTGTTCAGCTATGACTTCCCAACATTCACTCAAATCGCCTCACTATCCAGTAAAACAGGACCACTGCACCCTGCCTCAGTCAAACCCTGCCCAGAGTCACATCGCACAGCTGGGATGAGTCCTAGTGTTTCAGCACAGTTATGCTTATAGACCTTGGGGTTATCCAAACCAAACACAAGCTCATTTTCAAAATAACTTACAAAATAAATTTTGACTAACAAACAATAATCTGCCATCACATCCAGAAAAGTCCCACAAATCTTAAAGAAAAAACGGAAAGAAAAAATAAAAAGGAAAAAAGAAAGAAAAAAATTATTAACAGTTTTACAACTTCAGTGACTTTCAAGCAAAAATGATCTAAATATAGTTCCACTATGCTGAACCCTCATGATACTTTGTGGTTTTACTGTCATGCATTTCCTTTAAAACCCCTCTTCCTCAACTGCTTTTCCTATAAAGGATTTCTACACACAACCAATGCAATAAAGCTTAAACCATGTAAATAAGTACTAAAAAGAAATTAACTCAAGCCAATCACAATTTTCCCTTTAATTTCTTTTCAGTTCAAATCACTTTGACCATGCCACTTTCACAAATATAGACTGGTTCAAAAAACCCAACCAAACAAAAAATTCCTCTGTTGGATTCTGTCCTTTTCACAAACAATTCCCAATTCCTTCTTAAATGTGATGATGCATTTTTAGAACTCTGCAATATGAACAATTTCCATTCCACTGTTAAGCCTTCTATTAATCTGTTTATTAAATCTGTACTGATGAAATGTAAGGATTGGATGAGAGAAGAAGATAGGTGATTATTTTTAGAAGTGAGATGAAAAACTAGCTGGATCACCAGGCTTTAAATACAGTGGTTGTGGTCTAATGTCCTACTGGCAGTTGATTTCAAGTGGTGTCCCTCATGGGTAAGTACCCAGGTCAATACTGTTTCATCTGGTCCATGGGATGGACACACCCTCATCCTACTTAATAGTAATCAATACCCCACTCCTAAAGTAATTTAAGGGGAAAATTCAGGTCACATTAAATAAATAACTTCTGGGTTGAGTCACTATTCCTGGAGGTATCTAAAAGCCATGCAGATGTGGCTTCAGGACTTGGTTTAGTGGTAGACCTGGCAGAGCTATGTTAATGGATAGACCTGATGATCTTGAAGGTCTTATCCAACCTAAATAATTCCATGAATCTATGACATCAAGATTGGGGAAGGATTGGAATGGTGGGGTGTAGGGCTGCCACTCCCCAGCACCAGGACAAACCAGAAGAGTGGTCTGACACCAGTCTCACAACACTCAGCAAAGACAGAGTCTTGCAGCAGTGCAGGAAGATGCCACACAGCAGTACAGGTTGGGGTGACCAGCACACACAAAGAAGCTGAAAAACCAGGTGGACAAACTGAAAGGGGTCAGCAGAGTATCCTTGCAGCAACCAAGGCTGACTGGACACTGGGCTGTCTGAGCAGACACACTGGCAGAAATGATTATTCCTGTCTAGACAGCAGCTAGACACAAGTCCAGTTTGGTATCTCCCAGTACAGAGGAGATTGACCAGCTGGAGGGAGTCAGTGGTAAGAAGGCTGCAGGACATCACGTAAGACCAGAGGCCATGAGAACTACACTTGTTCAGCCTAGAGAAGAGACAAAGCAGGATCCAGTTCAACTCTTCACTATACTGGAGGGCAGGGACTACAAAAAAAAAAGTGTACCAAACTCTCTTCAGAGGTGCAAAGGGAAGGTCAACAAGGCACACTCCAACTCAGCAATCCATTTCAGCTCTTAAACACTCTCAAGCCATTTTTTTTTTCCTTCATACCCCAAGTCGTAACCTTTCCCTTCTTGTAGGTATTCAAAATTCAACTGGAGCAAAACCCCGAGTAACCCTATCTGTCTCTGAAGCCATCACTCCTGGAGCTGGAGGGTGTTGGACCAGATGACCTCCAGTGGTTCCAACCTACATTTTTCAGTGATTCTGTGATCTATTCTAGGAGAGTATGCATGGTATAGGATTACAAATGTAACGTACCAGCAAGCCAAAATGCAATGCCAGCCAAAATGCAAGAATAGAAGATACTACTCCACAGTCTTTTGACATATCCTCGCCAGCAGATGCTCCAGAATGCTGGCTCAAAACTCATGGGAAAGGGGAAGAAAACAAATATCCAGAAACGCAAACACACAGCTGTTGTGACATATTTGTACATAAGGACTTCTACCTTAAATACAGAAGATCTTATCTTTCTGTGGCTCATCTTTGAGCAGCAACACAGGTAGCACAGATGTTGGAATCACTGGATCGCTGATTTAGTTTGAAGGGGAACATGCATCTGGGACAAGAGGCTGTTTTGAAATAGAAATTTTTACAATTCCATTTGTTGGTTTACTCCCTCTAGAACCCACTTTGAATAAAAACAATGACTGATTTATCGAGGTGTTTGAACAAATCCTGATGTCACTTATTAAATACATATGTATCACTCATTTTGCCTCAGTCAGAGGTACTTCACTGCAGAACATCTTGAGGAAAACATGGGGAAGAAACTTGTTTGTTTAAATTGAAGCATCTGATAGGCAGCCAAAGTCACAATGAAAAGTCTGTAACAAACAGCCCAGGATAAAAAACAGATATTCTGTAACACAGCTGATACAACAAACTTTCCTCCAGTATAAATGTCACACTGGGGTCTTGCAGAGCCAGTATGGCTCTGTTTGGGAATTGAGAGCACTGGACATGCTGGGCCAGAAATTCAGCTGATGTTAATCAACAAAACTCCAACACAGAGAGTGGATCTGGCCTGCTGTGTTTTTGTTGCATGTGTTGAAAAACTTAAGGAAAGTCTGTTGTGATAACTTTGACTCATGTTAGTGGACAGTCCTCACGACAAAGTCTGTTAAGAAGATGAAGAGAGTAAGGGATTGGTCATTTGATATCTGATAGTTTAAGCCAGGAGCGGAGAGAAGATCACCTCTTTGAAGAATGTGAAACCAGTCTACCCCACACATAGAATACAGAAGTAATTGTTACTTTTTGCTAATAAATAAAATTAAGATACTGTGTGTCTAAAGTCCAAGTTAGCTTTAGAAGTCTAACTGAATTTTACTACAAAAACTGGAATCCAGCCATGATTTAGGTTTCATAGCAAGGTAAAACAAGAGGAACAGACACTGATGAAAAATGCAGAACTCAAAGACAACTTAAGCTGTCTCTTAGACACACACACCACTCTTCCTGCTTCCTGTAATTCCAAGGAGTATCCCATCTACTCTACTGAAAATTCTATTTGCACTTGAAAACTCCTATTTTGAAGAATTTTGTTTTCACTGATGGCCCATCAGGAAGAATGAAGTGAGACAAAAGAAAACAGGCTCCTCCACCACTACACTGTCAAAAATAATTCACTCACTCCACGTAGCTTAAAAGTTGTGGGTATTTACACACAGGGCCACAAGCAAATCAGGGAGACCAAGGTGACCAGACTTGGGTGAAAATAACTTCAGAAGTTGTAATACTGGAGAATTTATGGACTAGTATGTAATTACAAGATAGAGGTTCAAATACGTTGCAGACACTCAACCATTACTAAATGCAATTCTGACATCTGGAAAACATAGCCTCTATTGTAACAGTTTCTGCATGAACTGTATAAATAGTTATTGAACTGAGTGCAATTTATAGAAGCATACATGTAAAGAAAAGGAAAGGAAAAAAATTATCACAAAGAATGGAAAAAGGGGAGAAATTATTTCAGTAGACAATTCCCTGTTTTGCTTGCCAAAACATTAAGTCTTTTGAGACTTTTGATGAAAGAAGTACATTCAAACATGTTGAATAGGTACTGTGGGAATGCTGTCAAAAAACATGGGAAAGATGTTAAATGCTGGATCCTCACCATTCTTGCCAAGCTGCAAATTAACACTTTGAGCTTCCATTACATTCTTTCAAAGCAAAGCCACCTGCACCAATAAAGTAAGCTACTACAAATACACACTAAATCCAACAGGTTTTGTTAGCTCCCTGACTACAAAGAAATAAAATACAAAAATAATTCAATTAACGCATCTGCAAATTAGCTAACAAGCAAAGAATAAGCCCTGTATGAACAGATGCAACGGGAAATAAAGAAAAATAATAAAAAAACCCCAACAAAACATATCTCAGAACTCTAAAACCCATTGAGAGAGCACGTGTGGCGGAATGTGATCAGTGACTAAAGATGCCAACACTTCTCAGTTTCTGAATTCCTGTCTGCTGGCTTGTCAAGTGTCATTTACAAAAATGCAGCCTGAGTGAATGGGGCTCCATGACTCAAGATAGTGTAACATCAGACATAAAGGATTTAAATACATGCGTCTGGTGAATCCATTCATAAAACAGAGAAAAAACGAATAACCACTTAGACATTTGAAGAAAGTATGTAGTTGCAGTCGGTAGCATGGAAGGTTATACAAATTAGAGGTTTAGATGTGTCTACTAAAAATATCAAGAAAACTTAACTGTATAATTGCACTTTTTTGACCCCGTCATCTCTATGTCACTTTAGATTTGCTTATTTGGATAATTAAAGTACTCAGATTAGACCACCAAAAAGAGCTGGGAAAACCATTGTCTATGCAGCCAGGGATACATAAACCTGAAGCACTTCAATCAGAGAACACCTCTACAGGTAGTTTTTAAACAGCTACAAGTCCTCCTTAGCAGTTTTACTCAGGAAATGCATCAACATTTTGCAGAATCAAGAACACACCTGTTTTCTTCAGACATCTCACACTAAAAATTTCAAACATACCCATATAGAAAGAGCAAAGTAATCAAAAGGTGCATTTTAACCCAAATATCATCTATTTATAAACAGATCCATGCCAAAAGCCATAGCATGGGGGATTTTTGAGTAACAGAGATGAACTTCCCTGTTAAGAAAGTAACTATCATAAAAGTTTTGACACTCAACAATACTCTAGACTTTTATGCAATGCATCACCTTATTTTTCAATACATTTTGGTTATTGCAATTGACTGTGTTCCTAAGGCACCCTCTCCTCCCCACATCTTCAGCTTACTGTACACTAATGTAATATATTAATTAAACATTTAGGTGTTTACTTCAAGATTTAATGCTGCCTCTTGTCTCCTGCTAGACCACATTCCACCTGAGGAAACACCATGAACTTGTGTGGAAGGATATATGCTGGGGTAGGCAACCATACCTCCCATTACAGCATCCCTCTCCTATTTTCAAATGTTAATTCTTCATACTTGCAGCAAATGTCTTCCATGTGGGCCCTGTGCTTTTCATGCCTGATTTTTACCCAAAGGTAATTACCCAAAGGTAATTCCAGTAGAAAGACTGAACTTAAGCAATTTAGCCATTTTTTAAGCTAATTATGCACCCACTCCACACCATCTTCCTTGTGCTCTGCACAGACAATTAATGCTGACATAACTGAGTGACCTACACATTTCTGCTCCAAAACATGATTTCTGTCATAAGTAACTCCAAGATCTTAGATGTATGCACACGTCCCACCAGCCTCCCATCTCTTACAAGGGCACATGCAGGCAGGTTTTGCCAGCGTGCAATGGTTTTTCTCATGGGCTTTTGACTCCCAAGCAAAATCCAGTCCCCTGGTAGAACAAGTCAAACAAATGCTTCTGAACATCCAAATTCCACACGCACAGTAGGAAATACCAGGAAAAGGAGTCCCCAGAGAAGAGGGAGCTGCTGGTGGGTGTGGTGACAGTGTCTTCCTGAAACTCCGATGCAGAGGAATGATCACAAACCTTAGAAAATGCCAGACAGTGCCTCACTGCTGCTACATCAGCTATTGAAAAGATGCAGGCTAAGAACACCTTAACCATGCACATGAACCAGGCTTATAGGTCAAGGCAAGTCTTCCAGGCTAAATGCTCACCAGATAAATAATTTTTAATTCTAAAATTAATGGAATACTAGGTAGGATTTCATTTGCAAAGCAGCATTTCTGAGGGTTTTTTTATAAAGCAACTGAGCAAACAAGCCTTATATTGCAAAAGCTCATTCATTCCTTGGCTTCTCAAAACAATTGCAAGAAAATACCCTTCTCCTTATACACAAGGACCTGTGAATATGTTTCAACTTACTGCGTGAGAAACAAGCCAGTCAACAGGAATACTTAGCTACAAAGGACCATTTTCATCTAACACGTTGAAGGGCCAGGGCAAAGGTTTCATAGAAAAGCGATGAAATGCTTTAAAATACAGAATTTGAACAAAAAAAAAGCATAAACCACAGAAAAAATGACCACAGAAGTACTTGAGCCCAAAGAGAAATAACACAATATTTCTCTTTAAAAGACTCCTGCACAAAAACGGTACAGTCACAAGCATGAGAAAAAGCTTACTGTTAGCAAACCCAGTCCCCCATACTGCTAAATTTGCTCCCCTTCTAATCCTGGCCTCTTTCCTAGCAGTATTTCAGAAATAGCACTGTACAGTAGGTTCTGTACTCCAGAAACTATTTTACTCCAGTTGCATTTTTCCACAAAGAAGATGCTTCTTGAGAAATCAATATGATTTCTCTTAAATCACACATACATTTAACATCAGTTGAAACTGACCTGATTTTAAAAAAAAAATTTATTCGCATTTACACTTATTGTAAAAAGGACATATCACAGAACTCCATTTTCTTGCATTACATAAAGAAAACCTGTATTTTGCAGACACAAACATTAATACCTCACCAAAGTACATGGAAGAACCTCTTTACTTAAATGACTTGGCAAAAGTCACTGGGGCAAGCTTCTAAAGGCTTAAAAGTCACAAAGTTCTGAAATACATTATATTTCACATGACTCCTGAATAATCAATAATTTTATCAATACTTAACCCCAAGAAGTAATAAAAGAAGGATAAAGTTTCCAGACATGAAAATGAGTTTTCCAGATATTCTGACTTTATAATTGTCATGGTCAAAACTAAATCCTTCCGCTGCCATGAAGTAAATACACAATATAGGCTTTTTTAAACCCCTGAAATTTGATTGTGGCAACAGAAATACAACAAGGGAGAATGTAAATGAAAAACCAACATGGAGGAGGCACGTTAGATGCCAAGCCATCACCTATGTTATTAATAAGTTGCACACAGACCCCATGTGATGTTTTGGGTGAAATTAAAGAATCTATTGACACAAGTGCAGTTATGTCCTATAATACTGACTTATCCTGTAAAAACTGCATGAGAAGTTAGTATGTAAAAAGACCCAAGGAAAACACAAATAGACACAGACAGTAAAAACTGCAATGACCAGCCTGAATTACCTTGGGATATCCTAGTGCCCTCTCATAAAGAATAAGCAAACAAGGACTAAATAAGGGCCAGAAACTGCAATTCAGGCATTCCACGTGAGGATCAACAATGACCAAGTTACCCAGGACAGGAGAGTAAGAGGATTACTACAACCCACTCATGAAGCAAGGGAGTGCCAAGTGACCTCAGGAATTATTAAGACTTCATTAACTATAACCTAAAATTATATTTTTCTCACCTTACCATAAAAACACAGCTGCAATTAGTGAGACGAAATATCTAGCCTTTAAAAACATGAACCAAGCTTATGCCTATTTATGTCTATTTCTAAGGCCCTTTTTCTAACATAAGGATCTTTAAAATTACCTGATAAACACAAAGTACTCCAATTTTTTTTTTTAAGAAGGGACTCATTAGAGAGAATAAACTCAGAAGCTCTCAAGAACATGTTTCTTTCAAAAAGCAACTGCAGGGTGCAAAGCTGTTGGCAGCCAGATCCAAGGTTGCAAAACAGTTTTCATTATAATGTTTTCAGAGGTTTATAACTTTCTCAAATATTTCTCTTTTTATTGAAAAGGTTTCACATCCACTCTGGGAACTCTATCCATACATGCTTCTTAAAAATATATATTAACAAAGAATTGTACTGTAAAATGTGATCACTTAGGGACTACACAAGGATAATATATGTAAAGGTCCATATGACCAATCTCAACTTGACACATTCCTGTTAGCTCAGGTATGCAACCAAAATGTTGGGGAGTGGGATTTACACACCTAGAAAACTAAATAGAATCATAGAATCATTAGGGTGGGAAAAGACCTTTATGACCATGAAGTCCAAGGGTCAACTCATCACAACCACCATGTTCACTGTCAAACCATGTCCTCAAGTGCCATATCCAAGGGTTTTTTGAACACTTCCAGGGATGGTGACTCCACCACTGCCCTGGGTAATGCTTTACAACCCTTTCCGTGAAGAAATTTTTCCCAATGTCCAACCTCTGCTGACATAAACTATTATTTTGCACTCCTTTATTTTTTTCAGCTTGTAATTATTCCTAGAGATTGGCCTGTTCACAGAAAAAAAAAAAGTAAAGAACTCTGAAGACATTAAATACAAAACAGCAAATTAAAAAGCAGCAGCCTTCCATCTGGAATCATTCAGAGGCACATACGGTCATATTTTTAATGTAAGCAAATTCTGTAATCTGATACTTACTAGATTAGCTGCTCCACAACATACTAGCCTTAGAATATGAAGGTCACAATCTGGTCTTGTAAAGGAACAGATACATTAAATTTATTAATTCATTAATAGCAGGCTATTTCCACAAACCATATATGTTCTAAGGGATGGAATTAGGTTGGCTTTTTTTTTCGCTTACTATACAGCAACAATAAAACCAAATTAAAACACATTTTCTCATTTGCAATGAATGCGTAGCTGCCTTAGCAAGGACAGCTAGACAAATAATGAATCAAATGAAATAATTATATCATTAGTTGATTTGAAGGTTAGGTTTTATTTGGTTCAAAAAACAGTATTATGTTTGTTTATATATGATTTTTGTGATTACACAATGACATAGCCTAATGCTACATATCCACCTTTTACAGAAGGCTTTGGAAAGGAAAATGCATTCTGCCTATTCACACATCCCTTTTGAGGATGGCAGGAAAGGAAGAAGTGGAGAAAAAGGAACAGAGAGAGAAGAAAGCTGCTGGGTTTTGGAATAAACAGGGATGTTCAACAGCATCCAAGTGGCTCCCCAACTGCTCCATTACCATATCAAGTCATTTTCTCCCCTCTGCAACATCATCCTTGCAGCCATGCCTCAAGGAGGTATTTTCAGCTGCAGGGTGGGAAGTGCCCCAGCTGCACCATGCTGGCAGACAGCAGCTCCACAACAGAGACAGGCAAAGGGGAACAAGACTACAGGCTGGCATACTGGGCAGCACACAACAGCCAGGCACTTTCTTTCATTTCCTTCCCTTCAACTCAAGAACTCTTCAAAAGGGGAAAGGTACAATTTTATCTCTAGTTTCAAAACCAAGTTTTCAGACCACTATCTGCCCACTCAATTCCAAGACCCACATCTGCCGTCCTCCAGAGATAAGACAACAAATTGATCCTCCCAGTAACCTCCTACACAGCCACTAACAGTGATCCACCGAAGCCAAAGGTAGACGTAACTCTGGTGCAGCCCCCTGCACCTGGGCTCCTTGGGGAGGACAAAACTGAGCCCCCAACACTCAGTGCCTTAAAACTCCTCAGAAAGGCAGAAGGGCTTCTCCAACATGACTGAAAGAAGAGATACTGCTGTCACCCTCAGACATGCAAGAAAGTAGTTACCATGAGGTAAACCACCTAGCCGGGCAACTCAAATCAGGAATCAGCTATTTTCTGCAGAAAGGTACCCATTATCATGCTGACAGGCACATGGGTAATCCCAAATATTTTATACAAAATATTTGGTCTTCAGGCACTCACCTTTCATTTTTCTCACTCTCCTGCCCTCAAATACAGTCAGTACTCAGTATTTACCTGAAGAGAGGCTATAAAAGTGGTCTGGAGAGAGGGGGGAAATTCCCTTTTTTCCCAAGGCAGAAGAGTCATGCTCAGGAGCCCTCTCCTTGAAGTGCCCTGGGTAGCTCACTGTGGTCCTCCAACACTGCTTCATGCACCACATGGTTTGAGCCATGAATTTGGGGGAACACCCACAGACTGGGGTGTTTAACACTGCTCCTCCTGAGTCCAACCCAGCACCATGCAGATGAGCATATACACACAGAGCAAAACACAGTCCCAAAGGCAGCAGTGCCTTGTCCACCATCCAAGAAGGGAATGCAGTGAAAACACAACCAGAACTTGTATCAATCTGGTTTGCTCTTGCTGACACTTTTAGAAATGTTTTCATACAAAAAAACTGATCTATCAAAGGACTACAGATTACTGCTTGAAAACTGACTTTTTTTGGTAGGCAGAAAGCAGCTGAACTGCTCAATATGCAGCTTATTCAAAAGGGAGTAGAAGAGAAATGCAAAATCATGGCAGAACACCACATATGGCAACAAAAAGATCACAATATGTAACAGAAGAGCTGCACTACCTCTTGGTAATTATAACTATTTTATATGACTGCCACAAATCATTTGCTAGATCAATAAAATAAGCAGCACTGGAAAGTACTTAAATACAATTGTGTGTTCAATTACAAAACCAAAGATAACTTTCCTCCTAATTACATTGACGCATGTGGGTTCCAAAAATATTCCCAGTAATACAGCAGATCCAATATATACTGCACATGTGAAACAGAACGTGCACAGCAAGAAATCATTAACACCACAAAACATAAAAGTTGCTGTAAAAGCAGCAGAGAATCTCCAATGATTCGATGTTGCACTTCCTTCTATGTTTCATGTTGTACATGTGTAATTGCTATAATAAAAGTCCTTGAAAAAATGAGTTACGTCAAACAAAATAATCAAACCATAATGATTAACAAAGAAGTGGAATTTACCTGAGTATAAAAGAACTCCAATATAAAGGCCTTTACAATAAGATTGTTTGCTACACATTAAAAAAGTGTAGCTCTATTTTACAAAAATAAGTTGTTTCCTATTTCTATAGTGCAAAGCAATAACCATTCTGCAAACAAAAGAAGAAGAATAAACAAATCCAACCCTCAAAACAACCCCACAAATGTTAAGAGTCTTCAGAAATTCTAGGAGTTTATTTTACAAATGTCAATAAAACATTTTCTTAATTCATAAAACTGTAAGTAAACCATCCCTAAAAGCAAGCAGAAACTTACCTACTTTCAGTGTTTAACTAGCATGGAAGATGGTCCTGGTGCTTTTTGTACATAAGCAGACATGAAAAACCAAAAGAACAGGAGAGGGTAATGAAGAAAGCCATATGGCACCCATCATCTTATTAAATAAGAAAGGATGGTTCTTGTTGGAAGACAACTGAAGAGAACATCCTTGTTGGACTGAATAGCCAGTGTAGTGCAGCAGCAGCACCCTCCTGCTCTAAGATCCCTGGAAGTGGTCCAGCAATACATCAAGTTCTTGGAGTGTCAATGTGATTCAGTGTTCCACTTTGAGAATATTAACGGTTAGAGTAGCAGAAAAGGTCAATGTCTAAAACGTATTTTAACAGCTGTTTCCATGAGGCAGAAAATTGTTTCTATAATGCTGAAACCACTCAAAGTCAGCATCTGAGGATGGCACAGATTAGAAGAAGGGTGATGTGACAACAATAGCCCATGACAAGCAAGGGCACAGTAGAAGTACAGAGGGTGCACCACCAGATTTGGACAAACAGAATTATTTGTAGAGCAGGACTGTGCTAGCCCTGCTGCCTGCATACCACTCGGGTACTCAGATTTGAGGGATCACTTTATTCTGTCACCACCATGAGGTCAGGGACACGCTATTGGGGGTCCCAAGCCAAGGCACCAACAGAAGTGCAGTCACCAGCTGGAGCTAAGAAATCCACGAGGTATCAGTTCAAGACAGCATGGATGACATCCCCATTTCACAATTTATGTATTTGTAATGTATAAAAAGAAATGCTAAGTGCATGTCATGTCCAACAATCTCCCTAGTACAACAATCCTGCAAAAGAAGACAGACTGCATTACCATCTTTCTCTGATGTCAAGTAGGGAGGCAGGATGATGGGCACCTTTCCTTGCCTCCTCTTTGAGGATTAGGTGCAGATTAGCAGCTAACAGCAAGCACACCTCAAGAGCCAAAATTTGACATTAAATGGCACCCAGTGAAAACCAGAAAATAATATTCCACATTGAAAAAAAGTTTCAAAAAAAAAAAACCCCAAGGAATCAGAACAAAACATCCTTAGAGATACCAGACAGGGGAGGGGAAGCTCTACAAAATTACATAGCATTGGATGACCTAAGTATTTACAGTGAGGAGCACATGTTACAGCAGCGTAACACAACAGGAAGAAATACGTGTTGTGCTGCAGAGCATCCCTTCAGCAGCTGCAGCTTGTCAGCATCCCCACAAAACTTCCGAAAGTGTAGATGAGGTGGGTCCCGCAGCTTCTCATTAGAGGCCTTTCTCCCAGGGGCAGAAATCTTCCTTGTCCTTCCCTACTATAAAATTGCTTTTTCACAGTGAGTCAAAACTATATTTAATATCTGATTATTAACATTACCCCTATTTCGTGCAAGCACACAGAAGTTTCTGCTGTCACACAACCCAAAGCAAGCTTCCCTTGACACCACTTAGGACCACACGTGCAGTTGGATTAGCAAACAGACAGAGACGGTTTTCATCTCAACAAGTTTCCCTCCCAGATCCCAGAGGGAATCTGTTTGTGCTTCCCAGCGTGACAGTGCCCATGGGTAGCATGTGGCTCAAGGCCACTGATCAGCTGCTCTTCTTGGAGCTTAGAGGAAAATGTACGATATAACACGCACTATGCAGAGAAGGGGATTTTAACATATACACATCAATACTGATGAAGCAGATGAAAATTACCATGAAACGGTTGATTTTGCACTCCTATTTCACAACAGAGAATGATGCAGACAAAAAGCAAAAGCCACTACCCAAGGCTGTTAAGCCAGTACTGCAACTCAAGGGTCTGTAATATTCCAGAGTAATTACGCTGATGAAGAAGTGTTTAGAGTGAACAAGGAACTCTTAGATGACATCATTCCTACTCATTTTTCTTCCAAAAATACATCCCCAAAGATCATAAGATAGTACAGAAGAGCTGTTTGCCAAAATGTAGCTTCTTGTTCATCTTAGGCAAGTCACTTCTTTCTAGTAAAGATTTCTATCCTCTTTTACCTGCTAATTAGTTTAACTTTGAAGGTATTTTGTGTTTTAATCTGTACACTGCATGCACAAGACTAAATAAATAGCAACACAGCAAAGAGGAAAAAGAGCCACTTCAAAATTAGCTTAAAGTTTTGCAAACCAAAACACATACTAAAATGTATAAGATAATGAAGACCCAATAATACTAACAGGAAATTAAAATGTTTTAATCACACATGAAAAAAGTATGCCCAAATAGGGCTATATTACATAACAGATATGATATATATAAGGTGGGAGTCAGTCTCTTCTCCCAGGAAACAAGTGATAGGACAAGAGGAAACAGTCTCAAGTTGCACCGGGGCAAATCTGGATTCGATATTAAGCAAAGTTTCTTCACTGAAACAGTGGTCAGGCATTGGAATTGACTGCCCAGGGAAGTGGTGGAGTAAATATCCCTGAAAGTTCTCAAAAACCATCTAGTTAAGGCACCTGGGGACACGGTTTAGTGTACACATGGTAGTGCTGGATTAACAGTTGGACTTAATGATCCTACAGTTCTTTTCCAACCTTAACATTTCTATAACTCTCATAGTGGTGTTTCAACTGAAGACTGCATATATACTTCAATGAGATTATAAGAGCACTATGTAATACTTTTATGCAGTTTTTGATTAAGTCAAAAAAACCTATTGCAGATGCCACTGAAGATATAATTTATTATCAGCTGCAGAACAGGCTTTCTTCGACACATTGAGCTATGGATGAAAAAAATCCAGACTTTGAACTCATTAAATAAAACTGGGGGAGGGGATGAAAGGGGTGTCAGCAGGTGTGTTAATGTATATATTTGGTTACAGCCTGGTGCTGATAACGCCAAGGTTGTGGGTTCAACCCCTGTATGGGCCATTCAGTTAGGAGTTGGACTCCACATCTTTGTGGGTCCCTTCCAACTCAGAATATTTTGTGATTCTGTGATATATGCACACACCAGAGTCTGGAAATTTCCCAATAAGTTCTGGAAACAAATATAAGGACTATTCAAATTTTATCTGTTTACATTAATTTCAGTTAAGGCTCAGAGTCAGATGTAAGTGATCCTACCAAACACAAATCCACAAATACCAACAAATACAACATATGCTATATGTTGCAAATACCCTATGCATGTTTTCTTGTCAATTTCCTTTCACTTTTCTGCAATTCCCTGTCATTTTATCAACAGCTTTGAAAAAACAATGGTTTATGAAAAAACAAACAGCAAACATTGCCATTCCCTCACAAAAAACAGCAACCAAGTTAGAGCCCTTTTGCTGGTAAAGCTGCCGTATCTCTAGGAACAGGAAATTGAAATTTCTCCTGCAAATAATAATTAAGTAAATGCAGATAATTAAAAGCATATTAGCAATAACCTCTACACACATAGCTGTATTATTTAGCTCAGCAATAACTGAACCAACAGGCAGAGAGGGAAAAAAAAGGTAAAATCTCCGCTCTATCAACCCTAACAGGACCACTTTCTTTTATTATTGACTTCAGTATATCGAGAATAAGCTCATAATTTACAACCCATAAATATCTGAGTTAAAGGACAGACATTTAACTCTTTGATGGTCCACTTGAAGTAAGACCTGACAAATAAATGGGAGTAGAGACTGAATACAGAGGCATCAGAGATACAAGCCTTCTGTAAAAGCAATAGGAAAAAATTCTGCTGTGATCCCTGTGGGAGTGGAAGCTGCATATTCTCACCTCATTTAGAGATGCTCTTATTCAACACACCAAGCAACTTCCTCCCTCTCACAAAACAACTCCTTGCTTGTCCCAGTCGAGGACTCCAGGCTCAGAGCACACAGGTACAGCAGTGCTGACCCAGCAGCTCAGAGCTTCCCCCCACTCCCACAGCTCCAGCCATCTTCAGAGAGGTCTCACGTTAAGCTGTAAGGCTTTCTGGAGATACAGAGAAAGCTGCTTGCACAGCTTGCAATCTTTAGATACGTGTGTTTTGAAATACCTTAACACAGTAGTAAACAGCCTGCACTCTTCATTTTTGAGATGGACAACCACTCTGACATTTAACTACTAAAATTCAAATACTTTCACAACCCCACATTCCTCTACAAGCAGAACACTATACACACATACAAACACTCTTGTAGCACAACAAGCTTAGCACACAAATACAAAATGAACAATCAAAAATCTGTTCCAAGACTCAAATGATTTGATATAAAGAAAACTGTCTCCCATCCCAGTTCATTAAATAGGATGCCAGAGGTAGAGTCCCACACACCACCACACCAACTCACTGACAAATTATCCCAGTGAGAAAGCAACGTAAGGTTACTCCAAACTGATCATATTTTCTGTACTTGCTAATGCACACCATGAAACGTAACTCATACGAAACCATTCTGCAGGACACTAAAACCAGAGATTGGCAACAACCACCAATCTGATGCCCATGGCTTGATTGCCTCCTAAGTCACCTTGTCAATGTATTTACACAGAACAGAATTAAATCTGTCATCACATGAGGCTTTGAGCAACCTAGTCTAGTGGAAGGTGTCCCTGTCCACAGCAAGGGGGTTGGAATAGAATAGGTTCCTTCCAAGCCAAACCATTCTGTGATTAAACAATAACTTCCAGTCTATATTTGTCCACATCGTGAATAAAGTGGAATTGTTTTTCAGTTCTTGGCTGCAGTGGTTCTAAACAAACTAATGAGTTTACAAATTTGCAGATTGCTAGCTTCCATCTATTTTCTTTGCACCTAAACCAGCTAACACAGAAAAGCTGGACAAGGGATGATAATCTCAGACAGAATATATTTGTATTCTCTTCCCTTTGACAATTTTCCAAGCAAATCACAAAAACATATATCAGTTTGTAATACCATTACTGACTCATATGTTAGATAGACTTTGGAGATGCATCACCCATGCTCTATGGCACTTGGAGGCCAGCAAACATTACTTGCTAAACCCATCACAGGATGAGGACAGAGCTCCTGACACTGCAGCTCCCAACTCTCTCATACACAACCAGCATATCTGAGAGGATTCATTTCTGTATTTGTATTACTCCATGGTACTGAATTTCCCTGAAAAAGCCACATTGCTGATATCTCTTAGCTTATGATACACAGACCATCCCAGTCACGCAGCTGAACAATTCCCACTTACTGAGCACATTCGTGTCCACAACTAAAAAGCCACAAAAGCAGCAATGGATGTAGATTCACACCTACTTAGTGCTTGTACCCAAACATTCAGGTTAGCTATTCTAGCAACTAGTGCAGGAATAGTGCCATACTGAAGCATCACTTCTAATGAAACACTAGTAAACCAGATCAATTGTTCAGAAAAAAATATGTTTTCCAAGAATCTGAATCGTTTACCGTTTTCTACAACTATGCCTAATACCCATTTTCCTCTATGTTGAACAGGAAGACATGCAATTTCTAGTTTTAAACCTACTCTGAAAACATCTCAAATCACCCACCTCTTTCTTTATAACCAACCCTTCACCACTCCAAGCATCTTTCAGAAAATACAACAGTTACAGATTATAGAAAATACAGAAAAAAATCTGGAGATCAACACTGCCAATATATCCTCTTTCTTAAATATGCCATATAATTTTCATAGAAAAATGTCATCTCCTTTATTAAATGCTTAGAAAATAGACATACAGACATCCTCCCCATCACCAACCTCAACGCAAACGAGCCTAAGGCTATCTCAAAGCAGTGCTCATTACAGCTACCACAAACCTGTCCGTAGGGACTCAGTGTTGTTTCATGCTTATCCTATGAAAGAAAAAAAAGAATAAGAGTTTGGACTGCCTGTTGTTGTTGTCCCCCTTGCCCCACGGCTTTAATGGATGTAGTTCAGAAGGCAAGTACCACAGCCACACAAACCAGAGATTTCCTGCCAGGTCTCTCTCATGGCATTAGCACAGCACACGCTGAAAGAGGAGATAGCAGTTCAATCCAGAATTCCATAGCTAAACAAAGTTGTAATTATCTCCTTGTTAGAGTTCTTGTTTAAAAAAGCTAAGTGATACTATGCAGACATGAGTATTGCCATGTCTCTGAATCTTGCAGCTGAAAGAGTTTAACTTGTGGTTCCTACCATTGAAGGTTCCTCCTTTCCACACCTCTCTTCAAAAACACTGAAAAGCACGTTTCTAGAAATGCTCTTCTAAAATCCCATTCAGTCAAACTGCCTCCAAAAAAATCTCAAACCTTAACAGTTGCAATGCACAATAACATATCTGAAATGGACTCTGCTCCCAGAGAAGCCCAAATGTACAGATGTAGATGTCCATCTCAGAACTGCTCCAACTCAGAGCATGATTTCACCACAGCTACATCAACTCAGAGAAGTGTGAAAAAGATCTTTAACAGCAACCCCTCTCCTTGCAGGTGGCCAGGTTTCCAGTATCTTCTGCGCTTGGAAAAGAATTCAGTCAGTCATGCTCTACCTAAAGGATTACATCTACAATTCAAGGCCACTCAGAAGTTTGCCTCTTAATTGTCAGAGCCAGAGGTACTATAAGAGGTATAATAAAGACTAAAAGGAAGTTAGTTCAGGGAGGTGATGTTCTTTCTCAAAAACTGAACCTGTAAGACTGGTCTCTACCATTTTTAAACAGAGCTTGCCAAAGAAATTCAAAGTTCTAATTAAGTAAAGATCCATACAATGCACACAACAGGAAATGTCTTTAGAAAATGGCAGGGTCTGCTTGTGACCAAGAAAAAGGGGGAGTGAGACAAGCTGGAGCCCACCCTACTACTGTTATTTTATTAACAACAACAGGTGTTAAGCTTGTCAAGACCCTGAAGTAATATTTTTCTTTCGTTCTCAAAAAACAAAAAAAAAGTAACACAGTAAACTGTAAGGAAACTAACAGTTCTACCATTCATCTTATGTATATATGCAATTGTTAAATTCGCTATGCATGAGCAGGCTTGCTTACCTCAGCCACTGACTGAATTTAAGCATTTTAAAACAATTTCTAGTACCCTTACATCATAATTTCGTTAAAGACCACAAAAAGTGGTGAAATCATTACCTCTGTGTTTGGACAGCAAATATAAATTTCTCTTGTCAATAGCCATTTACTTGCTTTTGTGTCCTCAGCTCAGAATAAAGAAATCCAGCTCTTCTGTCTTTAAAACTATCAAGTTCTCAAGAAAACACATTTTCATTCACTGTAACTAAGGCCACATTTCTAGACCTAACTAATTTACAGCATGCCTTTACAGAGCCAAATCTGGGGCTTAGAACCATTTTTTGCTTTCATTTACCCACTGGGTTTCAAACTCCCAGATTTCCCAGAGGATTACAAAAGCCTGCCAATTTAGCTTGATGCATTAAAACTGTTTACAAAAATCCAAAATATATTCAAACATAAAACAGTTCGGTTTCAGCCTCCCCTCCAACTCCCCCCTGCCCTCTGCTTATTTTTTAAGCCCAAAGAAACTGACAGAAGAAATAGGAACCAACTCTAGGCTGGAGCACAGCATTGACAACTAGGAGTGGAGTTTCAGTGAAACAACAGAATCAGTAACAGAGTATTTAATTTAATACAACATCTGAAATTCAATGAAATTGTACCTCTTTAAAATATACCATATCCATTTATAGTGCATAGCTATGGGGTTCCCCCTCTTGCCCCTTACACTGCACTTCTGTTATGCCTAAGAGTCACTCACAAGGACAAGCAGCTCCAGAAAGTTAAGAAAAGGTATTGAAATACAAAAAGTAAGCCTACTGCTACAATAAGACATGCT
Source organism: Campylorhamphus procurvoides (assembly GCA_013396655.1). Taxonomy (NCBI): domain Eukaryota; kingdom Metazoa; phylum Chordata; class Aves; order Passeriformes; family Dendrocolaptidae; genus Campylorhamphus; species Campylorhamphus procurvoides. The sequence continues at coordinate 3,049,294 of WBMV01003664.1, read as the reverse complement.
TACACTCAAAAATATCTTGCTTGAAAGCTTCAAGAGCATGCAGTCCACATCACTAAAAGGGGGCAGAAAAGCACGAGCAACCATAGAAAGAAACCAGATTGTCCAAACACTTGCCAAACAGTTGTTCTTCGAAATGAACACCACTGTCATGCAAAGGAGAGCAGTGCAGCCATTAAACAATCAGGACAGAAGTCTGAGAAACCAGCAGTTAAAGAAAAGACGACACAGCTACATTTAATAAACAAATTAGGCTGAAACTACTGCGAACAGCAAAAGAGACAACCCACTGAGAGGCAAAACAATCAAAAAGCTAATTAAAAAAAACCCTAGTTCATCCAACCCAGTAAGAAGTCTTAGGGCAGAAAATGTAGGTACCCATCCTTCAGCATCTGATGAAAGAAAAGCCCAGAAAATCAGAATTCTCCATCAATTTAAACAAGCAGATGAAGAAAACGAGGGAAGCAATTTCTCTTTAAACTGCTGGTGCTTGCGTTCACTTGTTTACAGAAAGGAAAAGCAAGGCGAGCAGTGGTTCCACCTGAGCTCATAAGTAACTGTAAAAAGACTCCTTGAAAAGGAAATTAGTGAAGCTTGTGAAAAGTTGTTTATCAGGTGATTTTCATCTCCTAAACAGAAGAATGTCCGTACTAGAAAAGCTCAACACCAGCAAGAGCAGAGAGACTTGTCCTGTCATTATACATGCCATATGCTATAAAATTAATTATCCTCTAACACCCTTCTTATTACATTATGTGTGGGTAAAACAGGAACAACATTCTTGGCCTTAAGATTGCATTCATTAAGGATTAGATTTAGCAAGGACCTAAAGAGAGAAAGGAAAAATAAACCTCAGTAATTGATACAAACCACACCAAGAAGGAAAGCAGCTACGCTGAAGAGCAACGAGTGACATACAGATCACCCTGTACTTACTAACACAATTAATAATGCTGCTTACAAAACAAAATGATGCTTCAGAAAATTTTTAAGAACACTGCTCTTGACCAATTTCCCCCCCCTCTTACGTGATATAAAACACAGAAGGAAAAAGTCTTTTCCAAGTAGGTTCTTCAGGCAAGAGACAATCCTGTCAGATAACTCCTGTGCCAAAATTTTTAGTTAAAGAGTATGAAAAGCACACTGTAAGGCCAGAAATTCTTCTCAGCATCCCAGGCATTAAAAGGCTTTCTAAAGGAGAGAGGAAAAGAGTCTTTCTAATAGAGACTTCTATGTTGGGGATACTGCTTCTTTTTGTTGTTGTTGTTTGTGAAAGCGAGACTGTTAACTCACAACCAGGGCAAATATTGTCAATTGCTCCGTGCAAAAATAGGATTGTTTTTTAAACACAGAATCCTTTGATTCTCAGTTGGCTAGAGAGCAAAGGGTTCCTCCTCGCTGCCCTTGAACTAAAGACCCCTTCAGCAAAAGGTGAGCCATTACCAAGTTTCTAAAGCCAACAGCCTGTCCTCCTCCCTGCTGTAGTTTAATCACCCCTGGCAACAACCAAGGCCATCCTTCTCAGGCAGAGTAGACTGACGTCCTGCCAAAGCTTTTATTTTTAAGAAGACTAGCACAGTGACAATAGCACACAGCAATCTCACGAACAGAGCCCCATGAATTAGGCTGAACTCGCTGTTGCTATGAGCAATAGCATTGCAGCACCACGGCCACTTCTGCAGTCTAGACGGGCAACGATAAAACTCAATATTCTAGCCCAAATAAATGACAAATACCCTACACACTCATTTTTCTCAGCAGCGAGCCCAGCCAGAGATGAATCATGACCCACACATGCTTCCCAGGCTCACAGCACTAGTGACCACAAGATCCTCTCTGCTTGAGCTCCCCTGAGCCCTCTGGCATACCTGCCCACACATACCAGGGGTTTTAGTGGAGTCCTGGGTTCAACAGACACTGTTGGCTCTTCCAGTTATCATACACTGGAGACAAACTTGGAAAAGGCTGTAATCATCTTTTTAACATAATCTGATGAATGCTTCCGTATCTTTGTTTACAATGAGTTATTGTTACAGAGTTTGATTAACAGAAGCTTTCTCAGAAAGGAAAACAATGTGACAGCTAAAAGCAATGGAAAACTGTCCACCAAAGAGCACTCCTCAGCAGCCCCAGGCAGCCTGTCACAGCTTACTCTTCATAACTCTAAACTTAGCAGATCTCATACCTTAGGCAATTAACCTCACAGAAAGTAAGACAAACGAACAGCTGAAGAGGTGCAACAAGGACGTTACAGAGTGACAAATGCTTCGTATTAAGACAGCACTCACACACTTTTCAGCTGAAAGTGGACTTGACCGGCACCAAAAAGTTACATTTGAAGCCCAAGAAAGGCATTACCTTTCTCACTACAGCAGGTTCACAATACGGCAGAGCCACCCGAAGAGCTGGCAATAATGCACAACACCACCAGATCTCACCTACCCTCACCTGAAGGCTCTTATCCTTTCCCTCCCATCACCTGTCATGCTTCTCCTACTACCATAAGAAGCCAATTTAGGCAGGAACCCATCAAAACACAGGGGCAAGCAGGAAGGCTGTCAACTAATAAAATATTTGATGATACCAAAAAATCAAAATTATGGTTGGCAAAACTGTCAGTCTTCTAGAGTCCTGCAGCCCTCTGACAAGCATATCTGAATCAGTTCACCATGGGCTCACAGGCACCAGTGTGAGAGTGGAAGAAATACAGGGTTGTAGTGCAGAATGAACAGGAATGAGAGATGAAGGACAACATTTACAGACAGCCTTGGCTGTACCATTTCCCACATGGACTTTTCTGTTTATTTGCCTATTTTTTCCTTTTGATGGAATTCTTTGCTTGATTTTTTTGGTAGAATTAACAATGCTTTTCCTTCCCTTGAAGATGTATGTGTTCAGGCTGTTTTGATGAAGACCCTAAGAGGCCAGGGAGCTTGGCAGAGTCAGAGCCAGACAGCCATGCTGTGCTCCTATCTCAGTGAGGGTACAAGGCAAGGACCCAGGCACTCGGTCCAAATTCCCAGACTTCTTGCTCCCATTCAGAAGCATATTGTTTTACTTCAAAGGATGCATCTGAAAAGACAGATGGCCAGAATCCACTGAGCCCTTTGACAACCACCATGTCAGAAATGCTCAAATATAAGATATGACTGTCCTACTTGAGACAATGAATGGGATTCAATAACCACATTGCTACTGGTGATATTCAAAAGGTATTGAAGTCTCAGAAAATGTGAAATAACTCATTGCTTTATCAAGAGTCAATTGATACCTATTTCAACAGTGTAAATTAATTTATAACACAGATTTTTTTTACTGTGTACAGTAATGTATAACTCTAATAATGTATAAATCTACAGTTATGTAGACTGCTACATAAGCACTTGCTAAACCAATAACCAAAATAATTTTCTAAATTACATATAAAATGGCTCCTTCCATCTGTTTATTCTCATAAAAATTTCAATATGAAGTCAAAAGAAAACAGCTGCGTAAAATATTTTCAATTGCAAGAGACATGTAAGAAAGTATTTCTGCCTGTGCTGGAGGGCACAATCTGCAATAACATTTTGCCTTCCAGATAATGACAAGAGGCATTAAAAGGACAACTTGCTCTCTAATAAGCTTGCTTGACTGGTTGAGCATGCACATACATAGATAGCGCAGTTTTGCCAACAATAATTTTAATTAATTTTTACATTTCATTCTAAAGTACATTAATTTATGGCCTTCCTAGAAGACATTTAGCAGACAGCTAATTAAATTCAAGCCATTAGATTTTAATTAGAGATGATTAAAAAAAAGGTCTCAGAACAATTCACACATCTTTGTGAACATTATGTGCTCGTTAGCAGCTAGAACAGCCAATAAGTGATTATAAACACAGAAAAAGACTAAGCTGCATGATTCAAACCTGAAAATAAGAAAGTCACACAAAGTTTCATACTTCAAAGCTAAAGATTCTGGGAATGCCCTCTCCACAGCCCAAGTCCAGAAAACCACTGTGCATCAATGCTTCCCACAAAAACAAAATCAAAGGCCAACTCGCAGTGAATATCATAATACACAGTTTAAAAGGCTGAGCTGAGCTTAATCCTCATTAAATTCTAATAAAATCACAGTGTCTTCCTGACCAAACAGTGAAACAAATTAGAGGTCCAGATGGAGCCTCCCTTAATAAGGCATATGGGATGTCCCAATGAGCCCATCCCCACTCCAACATAAGGTGCTGGGCGACCTTACAGCGTTGTGCCACCACTCGGTGAGAAACCTCCATGCAATAAAATGATGCTTTTATTACTTCATAATAACTGTTTTTTTCTACTTCCAACAGAAAACAATTATTTCTAAATACCGACCTCACGGGGCCAATACTCCGTGAGTTAAAAGCAATATCGGTGTGCTTTGATATGGTGATCAGTTCCTCTGCTGGGTAAAGAGGTTCATAAATATTAACCATGGTACATTTGCATATGTCACCCACAAGCACAATCTTCCCTCAGAAAACCGAGAACAGAACCCGTACAATTCCTCCATGTGTCGCTTTTTGATCGCCAGATACAAAATGGCCATGGTAGTTACTTGAGCAAGGACAGTATATCAGGCAAAGAGCCAAACTACCAAAGCATACTGTTAATTATGGTGCACCAGTTTGGTTTGGACAGGTGCCCAAAATGCTGGAGTTGACATTTCAAAAACCTGAAAGGTTAGGATCACACTGAGAAACATTTAAATGAGTCAGTTTTTCCAGAAAATTGAGAACTATTCACAATTACTACAGATTTCACAGGAGTGACGTAAAAACAAATTAATCTGATTTTTAAGAGGCACAGACTCTTGTACAAACGATGGAGTGAGTCTGGTCACAAAATGCCTGCAGTAGATGCAGGAGCTCTGACAGCAAACAGAAGGCTTATGATGAGAGCGGCAGGTAGGCAGCACTGCAAATCCAATGGTCTTGCAATCTGCAGAAATAGGAACTTACACGGTTTACAACTCTTACACTTGGATACATTTTCATTTCACACTCGTGATCAGGACAACTTGGTACCACACGCAATCTGTCCTCCAAACCACTCAGAAAGTGAGCTGATGGAGTATTATTTTTTCCTCCAAGAAACTGCTGACAATCTGCCGCAGCCTTAATAAAACTGAAGGGAACGCAGCCTGTCAGTTTTCTGGCAATATTTAGACGAGCAAGCAGCAAATATTTTCGATCACGCCACGGCTCCAGGCAGAGGAGCCCGACTCGCAGGGAGCCAGGAGGGCTCCGCGGGCGCACGGACTGATGCTCGGGCACCTGGAAGGAGCCGATTCCCCCCTAACTTTCCCGGGACACCCCCGGCTCCTCCGGGAGGGAGCGAAGGAGCCCCGCGGAGCCGGCCCGGCAGCTCCAGGGCACAGCTCATCGCGCTCCCCGGGCTCTCGCTGACATGGCCGGGGTCCCTCCTGCCCCGGACCAAAAGCGAGGTACGAAAAACGAAAGAACGCTTAAAAAAAAAAAACTAAAACAAGCCAGCAGCCCAAAGCCAAGCAGCTAACTCCGGGGGAAGCGCAAACCCACGGCGAGGGAAGAACAAAGGAGGCAAGTGCAGCCGGAGCCCTCGCAACAGATGGTTTGAAGCTGACCAGATTTCGCGCTGGCATCCCCTCCCCGCACCCTCCCAACGCGGGCGCTGCTCGCACGCACCGCCCCGGCCGGCACCGGCAAGGGGCAGCCCTGCCACCCGCGGCTCCCACAGCCCGCTCCGCTCCGCTCCTCGCCCGCGGTTCCACCATCCCCGCACAGCCCCCTCACAGCCCCCG